>JAUELO010000328.1:394354-409071 GCA_032357855.1 Amphibolips quercusostensackenii
CTGTGAGACGTGGCCATAGGTGTGATTTACCGCGGTTCTTCTGGGAGCTGATGTTATTTTTTATAGATGGCAGTTGCTTCCAGTGGGACCATGCGATGGTTGTTTAACCTTTATTATTATTATTTTATATATATATATATATATATTATGATAAAGAGGTCCACTAAGTAAGTTTTGCCGTTTTTATTTATTAATTATTGTTTGCATTTTCTCAATGTTTCAAAAATCTATGTATTAAATTGTTATACATAAAGAACTATCCTCTTTTACATTACCACCATTGTAAATAATTTAATGAAAAATGTTAAATTCATTTTTTAGGAAAATAATAATTTGATCTTACTTTTTTTACGTTTTTTTATAAGAATTCGACATAAAATGTGCTATTTATATAATATAGAATCAGTGAATTTTAAAAAGTTAGTTATTAAATACATTTCCGAATAAAAGCTTAGTGTTACGTTTCAAAACCAGTCTGGCCTCGTCAACAAACTTTATTTATTATAACATAGGAAAATTTTTCGACAAAAAAAATCAAAGGATTAGTTAAAATAGGCGCTGTGTACCTACAAAGATAGTTTTTGTAACCTTTTAAGAGGAGAGGTCCAAACTATTTTGTATTAGTGCATTTCAAAAAAAAGAATTTTCTACTAAAAACATCAATTTTCAAGCGAGAAGATTATTTTATACCAAAAATTAAATGAATTTTGAACACAATACAAGAGTTCTCAATCAAAAAGTTGAAGTTTCAACCAAAAAGATAAATCATCAACTGAAAAGTGAATAGTTAAATTTTAGTTTAAAAAAAAATGAATTTTCAACAATATAGTTAAATTTTCTAGAAAGTTAAATTACTGTTTTACTAAATAGCTTAATTTACAACCAAAAATATGAATTTTAAACCAAGAAAGTTAATTTGCTTCCGAAAAAGGCGAAGTTTACACAAACTACGTAAATTTCCAACTGAAAAGGATTAAATTTCAACAAATAATTATATAATTAAATTTTCAGTTAAGAAAATTAATTTTCAACAAAAAATGTATTATCTAAATTACTTCTATTTAACTGGATTACACGTGGACTAATCTGTTTCTATGTAGATTACTCTGAATCGCAAGTGGGTAACCGTGGATTAGAACTGAATTACTCTAGATTTCAAGCGGATCACAATGGATTATAAATGGACGACACAAGTTTAAAAATGGATTACTCCGTGATACGTGAGCTACAGCGGATTACGCTGGATTACACTGGATTAGTTAGATTACACGAGATTACTAGTTCGGATAATCGAGCGGTTCCGCGGATTACGAAAGTAGTATTCCCCCTTGGAAAAAGTGAATCACAAAAACTATTGTTGAGGTAATTATTTTTCGTAAATTTTACACTTTTTTATAAAAATGAATTTTAAACTAAGTAGTTCGACTTTTAAGCAAGTATTTGCATTTTCGAAAACAAACAAAAAATCATTCTTAACCAACAAGATTAATTTTATACAAAAAAAGAAATTTTTTTAACAAAATAAATTAGTTATTAAGCAAATGTTTGAATTTCCAACTTGAAAAAATTATTTGTTATTATTGAAAATGAAGTAGTACAATTTTCAGTTTAATAACAATTTAAAAAAAAAGAATTTTTAACCAAAAAGATCAATTCAGAAGCAAGAAGATTAATTTTTTTACAAAAAACAAAATTTTAACAAAATAAATGAATTTTCAATGAAATATTTGAATTTTTAATTAAAAAGGTAAGTTTACGATTAAAAAAGAAAAGTTTACAATCGGAAATGAGGCAGTAAAATTATGAGCTAGAAAAATTAATTTTCAATCAAAGAAAACAAGATTTCAGCGTAATGGTTTAATTATTCACCAAAATAAATCAATTGTCCACCAACCATATCAATTTTAAAGTAATTTTCTACCAAAAAACGCATTTTCAATAAAATATAGGAGATTTTAACTAATAAGTTTAATTTTTAACTGGAAAAGGTAAATTCTCAACTGAAAAGTGAGTAGTTAAAGTTTGATTGAAATAAATTTAATTTTCAACAAAAAAACAAACAAATATTTAACAATATATCTAAATTTTATACAAAGTTACTTCGATTGAACTGGATTACAAGTGGATTACGGCGAACTTAACTTGAATTACTCAAGGTTTTAAGTGAATTACTCAAGTTTACAAGTGGATTATTCCGAAATACTGGGATTACTCCGAATTACTTAAGTTTATGTAGATTACAAGTGTATTGCTTTGGATCACACTGGATTACTCAGACCCCTTTAAAAAAATGAATTATAAAAACTATTGCTAAAATAATTATTTTTTGCAGGTCTTAAACTTTTTCATAAAAATGGATTTTTAACCGAGTAGTTTGACTTCTAAACAAGTAGTTTAATTTTCAACATAAAAAAATTAATTTTGAACCGACAAGATTAATTTTTTTTTCTAAATAAAAAAAAGCTCAGATAACAAATAACTTAAATTACTTAAATTTTTAACTTAAAAAACGAATTTTCGACAAATAGCTTTAATTATTTCCAAAAATAGTTTCATTTTCAACCAAAAATATAAATTTTTAAGACAAATGATTAATTTTCTACCAAAGAATAAAGGTATTCTTGACAAAATACATGAGCGTTCAAGAGGAAGTTGAATTTTCAACTAAAAAAGATAAATTATCAACTGAGAAGTAAATAGTTAAATTTTTATAAAAAAATTCTCAAATAAAGAAAAAACAACTTATTTTCAACAATACAGTGAAATTTTTTATAAATTCAAATTAATATTTTTACTAAATAGTTCAACTGTTAACTAAAAATATGGATTCTCAACCAAGACGATTAATTTTCTACCTTAAAAGGCGAATTTTTAATTAAAAAAGATTAATTAGCATCTAAAAAGTGAATTGTTAAATTTTCTTTTTAAAAATTCCCAAACAAAGACAAAATAACTTATTTTCAATGATACAGTTAAATTTTCCACAAATTTAAATTAATGTTTTTACTAAATAGTTAAAGTGTTAACTAAAAATGTGGATTTTTAACCAAGAAGATTAATTTTCTACCTAAAAAGGCGAATTTTACACAAATACATGCATTTTCACCTAAAAAGATAAAATTTTAACAAATAATGAAATAATTAAATTTTCAGGTAAAATTATTAATTTCAATAAAACTTTTATTATCTAAATTACTTTAAAGGAGTTGGATTACAAGTTCATTACATGGGATTAGAATAGTGTTACTCGGATTACAAAAGTAGTTTCTCTCTTAGAAGAAAAGAATCACAAAAACTATTTCTAAAATAATTATTTTTCGCAAGTATTTAACTTCTTATTTAGAATAAATTTTTAACCAAGTAGTTGGACTACTAAACAAGTAGTTGAATTTTTAGAAGCGTCAAAAATTAATTTTTGGCTAACAGGATTAATTTTCTTCCAAAATAACAAATTTTAAAGGAAATACAATAATTTTCAAGCATATGCTTGAATTTTCAACAAAAAATAATTAATTTGGAATTATTAAAAATGGAGTAGTTACATTTTTTGTTAAAAAAATTAATTTTAAATAAAAAAAAGAATTCTGACACATGGCTTCAATTATTTACCAAAAAAGTTTAATTTTCAAACAAAAATATAAATTTTGAAGAAAAAAGATTCATTTTCTAACCAAAAAAAAAAAACAACAAAAAAAACGAATTTTGAACAAAATACACGAGTTTTTAACAAAAAGATGAATTTTTAATTAAAAAAGATGAATTATCAACCAAAATGTAAATATTTAAATTTTCTTTACAAAAAACTCCCACAAAAAAATATTAACTTTTAACAATATATTTAAATTTTCCACAAATTTAAATTAATGTTTGAACTAAATAGTTGAATTTGTAACTAAAAATATGGATTTTTTAACCAAGAACGTTAATTTTCTACCTAAAAAGGCGAATATTACACAAAATACATATATTTAACTAAAAAGATTAAATTTTAACAAATAATGAAATAATTAAATTTTCATTAAAAAATATTAAATTTCAATAAAACTTGGATTATTTCAATTACTTCGAATGAGCTGGATTACAAGTGGATTACGTCGGTTTAGAATATTATTAAGCGGATTACAAATAGATTACACAAGTTTACAAGTGGATTACCCCGAAATACCGCAGATTACAAGTGGATTATATTCCATTACTCATATTAACCTGATTACCAGTGCGGATAACCCAGCGCACAGTGTGGTCAAAAAATATTCTCTGAAAAATCAGTCTACAGACCAAAATTCTGATCCAATTTTAATATTTTATTTTTTTATAAAATAACAAAAGTGAAACAAATTTTTTTTTAGAAGAGTACCGGTTTTCGAAAAATACTTGGATTCAATTTGAAATACCTAAAATAATGTTGCAAATATCCAAAATAGTTGTCTAATAGCTTAAAAATTGTTTAAAAATTTATTGAATTTGTTATAAACAAATAAGTGAGAGAAAATGAATTCATGGGGATTGGCAGTGATTCGGAAATTGGTTCGCATAACATTTGAACAATTAATAGAGAAGAACTGTTTTTTATTTGAATTCATGAAATACAATTAATAAATTATTATTTTATAAACAAAACTTTATGAGCAATTACCCATATCAAGTAGTTATATCGAAATAAATCCAGTTTTTCTATTGAATTAGCAACAAAATTATAAGAAAATGTTACAAAATATTACAAAACATATTAAAAGTGGAATTTATAAAAAATATTCTGAAATGGAATTTCAATACTATAAGAAGAATGAGCGAATCTTTTCAACGGATTCTTGGAACGAAGATATGGAGTTCGAAAGGGCCAATGGCCCATCGTCAGACTCTAATTTTAGCTTCTCTCGTTTTCGAAGACCAGCTCGAACCCACGCGATTTACAAGGGCCATAGGTGCTTCACCTTTAATTTTCACCTCCGAGCACATGGTCGATATTTCGTCATCATAGCCTTTTACCACACAAGGAAAACTGCGCAAGCTAATCTCATATTCTGCCAAATGACATCTGTGGGGCCGTGTATACATTGTTTAAATTTTTCTTTTAAAATTTTTAAGCATGTGCCCCCCTTTTACATTTTTTTTTTGAGAATTTATTTAGAACTTATCCATAAATAATGAAAGATGATTGTGGAGATGGGGAAGTTTGGTAATATTTACCTGTTTTTTATGAATTAGGAGCGTAGTTCAATTTTCTACTAAGTACACTGGAACTTGGACTTAAGAACGATTTCGGTCATGGCTTGCAGTGGCCTTGATCCTGGATCCAGGAAATTTAAGCATAAGCATTCAGGGCCGCCTTAAACATTTTTGTTGGATACGGACGCATGTTAACAGCTGACGCAACCGAGGACTGAAATTACAAGAATGTCGTAAATACGGGTTCCTCAAATTCAGGTTTCAGTGTAGTTAAATTTTCATACAAAAAAGATTAATTTTTTTAAGAAACATGATTTCTCAACAAAGCAATTGAATTTTCAAAACTCAAAACCAAAACAGATTCATTTTTTTGTTTAAACAGTTGCTTTGTTACCAAAAAAAGAGGAAACTTCTACTAAAAGAGACGAATTTTTAAATAAAAAAGACCAATTTTCAACCAAGAAAGATTTTTCAGTCAATGAGGAAAAACTATTTAATAGAAAAAGGTCGAATTTCAACTTAAAAACAAAAATACGAACTTTCTCTAAAATAGGTAAATTTTCAACCAAAAGATCATTTTTCAATAAAAATGACAAATTTTCAAAAAATACATAAATTTCTAACTAAATATAATTGAATATTCAACCAAGCATATTAATTTTCTACCAAACAAGAAGAATCTTTAATAAAATACATAAATTTTTAACCATATAGTTTAATTTTTACAAAACAGGATTAATTTTTCACCAAAAAAGACGATTTTTCAACAAATTACATAAATTTTCAACCAAACAGTTAAATTTTTAAACTAAAAAAGTTTATTTCCTAACCGAAAATAGAATGGTTGAATTTTTATTTTCATAAATAATTTTCAATAAAAAAAACGAATGTTACCAAAAAAATTGAATTTTTCACCAAGTTGTGGAGTTTTTATGCGAAAAAGGAGAATTTTTTACGAAATGGTTGAGTTTTTCATCCGAAAATATAAAACCAAAAAAAAATGTTAATTTTCAACCCAATAATTAAATTCTAAGTTGAAAAAGTTAATTTTTAAGCAAAAAAGAAAAAATTTTCAATCAAAAGGATTATTTTCAACCAAACAATTAAATTTTCACCTAGGAAAGATAAATTTTCAACCAAAAATGGAATTTCCAACCAAAAATGGAATATTTAACCAAGGCAAGAAATTCTGAACTAAAGTGAATTTATTATTTTAGTTAAAAATTTATTTACAATACAATTTTTTTTATTAAACAGTTGAATTTTCAACCTGAAAATGTAAATTTTTATAAAAAAGGTAATTTTCAACCAAAACAAATAAATTTTAAAGCGGATACTTGTATTTTTAACCAAAAGATATGCAATTTATACAAAAATAAATTTATTTTCAAAATAGACAAATTTTAAACAAATGAATTGATTTTTTTTGTCAAAAAATAAGAAAATATATAAATCAAATAATTAAATTTTTAACTAAGCAGGTTAATTTTCGACTGCAAAGATAATTTCTTTACCGAAAAGACGAATTTTCAACAAACTACATAAATTTTCAACCAAATAGTTTAGTTTTTAAATTAATTTAACCATAAATAAAATAGTGAAATTTACATAAAATTTATTTTCTATAAAAAGAGAATTTTCTAAAAATAAAATTAATTTTCTTCTAAACTGTAAGACTTTTAAGACAAAATGATAAATTTCCCACAAAACAGTTGGATTGTCAATAAAAAAAGACTTTTCAACAAAACTGTTGAATTTTCAACCAAAGAAGATGAATTCTCAACAAAAAACTTAATGCTGGACTTTTCAACCGATATATTGAAGATTTACCTGTTTGGTTGAAAATTTGACAATTTTTTTTAAATTATATTTTTGTGTTGAAAATTATTTTTTTTTTACTATGAATGTAACTATTTAATTTTTGCTTAAAAATTAATATTTTTAATTAAAAAATTTTTTTTTCTATTTCAAGATTCAACTTTTTGGTTGGAAATTTATGTATTTTGTTGATAATGTCAACTATTAAATGTTTCGTTGAGAATTCATATTTTCTGTTTAAGAAATTAACAACTTGGTTTAAAGCTAAACTACTTTCAAATAATTTTTTTTTTGTGGAAGATACATAATTTTAGTTGTAGATTCATCTCTCTAGCTGGAAATTTAACTTTTTTCTCAAAAGTTCGTTTTTGCTGTTTGGTAAAAAATTAAATTTTTCATTAAAAATATAATCATTAAATTTTTTATTAAAAATCAATATTTTAAAATAAAAATTAAAACATTTGGCTAAAAATAATATTTTTTGGTTAAAACTTCAACTACTTAGTTAAAAGATGGAATAGTTTGTTAAAAATATGTTTTCTTCTAAGTTAAAAATAAATTTTTATAACTGAAAATTTGACTATTCCATTTTTAGTTGGAAATTAATCCTTTAAATGTAGAAACTTCAACTATTTGGTAGAATGTTAATGTATTTTGTTGAAAATCCGTTTTTTTTTTATAGAAAATTAATCTTGTCTATTAAAAGTTCTTCTTTTTGGTTGAAGATTCAACTATTTGGTTCCAAAATCGCCTTTTTTGGCTTAATTCAATTGATTGAAATTTCGTTTCTCTTTTGTTGAAAATTAATGTTTTAAGCTTAAAATTATCCAATTCCAATTTTGGTTATAAAAATATCTTTTTCAGTTAAAAATTCAACTTTATTAAATTCATCTTTCTTAATTGAAAATTTATCATTTTGTTTGAGGATTGAACCATTTAGTTGAAATTTCTTTGCTTCTGTTTAATTCAACTGGTTGAAAACTCGTCTTTTCGCAGAAAATTCATATTTCTTGATTAAAAATTCATCAATTTGATTGAGGGTTCAACCATATAAATAAAACATTTTTTGCTTTTGTTTAATTCATCTGGTTGGAAACTCGCTTTGTGATAGAAAATTGATCTTTTATGGCAGAAAAGTCATCATTCTTAGTTTAAAATTAACTGTTTTGTTGAAAATTCAACTTTTCTATTTGTAGCTTTATCTGTTTTCTATAAAATTTTTCTTTTCAACTAGAAAAATTTACAGTTTTTGGTTGCATTTTAATTTTTATTGGTTAAAAATGCATCTTTGAAGGTTAAAAATTTAAAAGTGAAATTTTTCGGATAAATATAAGCTTTTGTTGAAAATTCAACTGTCTTTGAAAAAATACGTCTGTTTGGCTTGAAAATTCAACTATTTGTTTGAAAGATCAACTATTTTTTTGAAAATTCATCTCTTTTACTTGGATGTTCAGCTATCGAGCTGTTAATGCAACTGTTTGGTTCAAAATTAATTTTTGTCGGTAAAAAATTTGTCTTTTTGGGTTAAAAGTTAAAATCTTTTTGTAGAAAATCAGTCACTAACGAGGAGGAGCGGGGGGTCAAAAACAGCCAAAAATTCTTGACGTCATGGTTTATAGACGCCTCCATGAAATAATTTTTAAAAACATTTTTAATTAAAAACTAAAAAAATATCTAGACCATGATGCCAGTTAAAAAAGTTTTCTTCACAACTTGTTTCATATCTCCATTAAATACCATAAAACAAAAATTTCTGGAACAGATAAGATTTACCACAAACTTAAAAAAGAAAATAGAGTAGAAAAAACAAGTTTAACAAATAATGTTCCTCATATCTCTGGGCAGAGGTGACGCACATTTTATGAATGTGCTACTGTTGGTTAAATTCTCATAAATTGTGGAAGTTAATATTTTGATGCAAACAGGAAATGCAGACGATGCATTACCGTTAAGCGGATTTCAATGCAACCTTTCAGTAGTAATCACTGAAAATAGAATATTTTATCCTTCATTCATCAGAAAATTCTGCAAGTTCTTACGTTCAAGATATTTATGAATTCAAGGAAAACAACTACATGAAATTTTACAGAAATTTTTGTTATTTGAATTTTCTACAAAGGATGTTTGAAATATTAGCATTTCATAAATGTATGCATTTTCAGATTGTTTCTTTTCCTATTTCGAAAATATAATAATGGCTTTGAAATCAACCACAAAAAAAGTAAATTTTTGTATACTTGTGTAATTTCAAACATTCTTGAGTAGTAGCTTATTCGTTAATAGCATATACAAAATAATATGTTAGTCATAGGATATTAAAAGTGAGAGTCCATGAGTCATTTCAAGTTTCCGCTAATTGTCTACAATTTTCTTACAATTAGTCCCAGGATTAATGGTAAGTAATGTCAGTAAAATGTTCGTGTAACGGTGCCAAGGAAAAAAAGAATGTCATATTGCTTTATACAATGCCATGAATATTTGCATGTTATAATTACATACGTATTTGCAAGCTGCGATTACTTATATGCATGTTATGATTATTTTTCAATTTCATTAAGGTGAGGTTGGCATTTAAAACTGTCATATCTCACCAATAATATAAATTCCGATAGAAATAGTAGCAAATAGTGCCATTCTGACTGGAATCTACTTTTAATGTCCCACCCATAAAACTCCATGGGACAGCTTCTCGCTCTTGAGTATTTACGTGGCTTACGCACAGGTACACATGAACACACTATGTTGACCTTCGTATCCACTATCAGCGTATATCACCTGGATATATGGCCGCACTGTCATCTTGAAAAATATATAAGGGTGTCACTGCTGATATGAAAATATTTTAGTCAAAAACAAATTTTTAGTCGAGGAAAATGCAGTCTTCTTTTATCTTTTATTAGTTATCGAAATTTACAGGGTGATATTTGTTATTAAATTCAGAGTCGAGTGTAACTCTTTACAGCTTTGTTACAATTTTATTGATGCCATTGAAAAAGTTACTGCTGGTTTAATTTTTATGGAAATATTGATCACGAACATATTATAGGTAAATGGAAATTTTAATATGGACTGCTTTTGGGTTAATTAGAAAATTAATATTTTTTTTTTTTTGCTTAAATCAAGACTTGGTACAAGAACAGAAGATAAACTGTAAGCTTGCAAAGACACACAAAAATTTGATTAAACCAAGAAAGAATCAATAAATACCCTGGATTACCTCTGTATACAGAATGACTCTGGATTACCTAAGATTACTCCAGGCTGCATAGAATTATTCTTGATTAGATAAAATATTATAGCAAATAGCTGAGCCTAAACTATACTCACACAAATTTTTAGCCAAGAAGGATTACTTTTTTTAAAAAACGTTTGAATTTTCAACAAAATAGATGAACTTCTAACCAAATAGTTGCAGTTTCAACTAAAAACATGAATTTTCGACCGAGAACATTCATTTTCTACCGAAAAAGAGAAATTTTCAACCAGAAAAATTTTTATATAAAAATAACGAATTTTCAACTTAAAAAGACAAATTTTCAACAAAAAAATAACAAATTTTTCACTAAAAAGATGGATTTTGAAGCAAGAAGATTAATTTGCCACAAAAAACGAGTTTTTAACAAAATACATCAATTTTCAACCAAATATTTGAGTTTTCAACCAATAAAATTAAAGTTTAACCAAAAAGACAAATTTTTAATCAAATAGACGAATTTTCCACTAAAGAAAATGTATTTTCAACAAAAATGGAATAATTAAATTTTCAGATAAAAAAATTGATTTTCAATAGAAAAAAAACTAATTTTTAGCCAAAAGGTGAATTTTTAATAAAGAAATAATATTTCTACTAAAATGATAAATTTTCAACCAAGAAGATTAATTTTCCACTAAAAAATACGAGCTTTCATCAAAATATATCATTCTTCAGCCAAATAGTTGGATTTTCAAACAAGAAGATTTAAGTTCATTCAAAAAGAAAAAGTTTAAACGAAATAGCAGAATTTTCAACTAGAAAAGATACCTTTCAATTTTGAGATCAAAAAATTAATTTTCAATAAAAAAATTTCATTAAGATTATTTTTCTACATAAAAAGATTAATTTTCATGAAAATTAAATGCAATTAAGATTGTCAACTGTCATAACGAATTTTTCACTAAAACAATTATTTTTTAACTAAACAGTTAGTTGAACTTTTTACCAGAAAGATGAATTTTCAACCAAGAAGATTACATTTCTAACAAAAAAGTCTAATTAATAAACAAAGTACATGAATTTTTTGACAGAAAATATAAATTTTAACCCAAAAATGGAAAACTTAATTTTTCAGCTAAGACAATATTAAAACAAACAAAAAACGATTTTCAGAAAAACAGTTAAATTACCTATAAAAAAACTAATTTTTAACAAAATACATGAGTTTTTAATTGAATAGGTGAATTTCCACCTAGAAAAGACAAATTTCCAATCAAAAATAAAATAGTTAAATTTTCAGATAAAAAAATTGTGTGAATTTTCAACCAAGATGGTTAAAGTTCCACCAAGTCGACAAATTTTCAATGAGGAAGATTAAATTTCTGTTAAAAAAGACGAATTTTTATCAAAATACATAAATTTTCAATCAAATAGTTGAATTTTCAACCAAGAAGATTAGAGTTTTTTCAAAAAGACAAATTTTTAACAAAATAGCCGAATTTTCTATCAAAAAAGATAGGTTTTAAAAAAATGAATTACTTTAATTTTTACATCAAAAACTTTATTTTCAATAGAAAAAATGCATCATGAAGATTATTTTTCTACATAAACTAATTAATAAACAAAGTACATGCATTTTTAACAAGCAATATAAATCTTAAACCAAAAATGAAAGAGTTAAATTTTCATCCGAAACAATTAATATTAAAACAAAACAAAAATTTTTTTTTAGCAAAACTGTTTAATTACCTACCAAAAAAGACGAATTTTCAACAAAATACATGAATTTTCAAGTTAATAGTTGAATTTTCAAGTGAAAAAGACAAATTTACCGCCAAAAATAGAATAGTTAAATTTTCAGATAAAAAAATTAATTTTTAACTAAAAAATTAATTCTTAACAAAATAGTCAAATTTCTTTCCAAAATAGTTCAATTTTACACGAAAAAGATGAATTTTCAAGCAAGATTAATTTTCTCCAAATAGACGAATTTTGAACAAAATACATCAATTTTTAACCAAAAAGTCGAATTTTCAACCAAAAGAGTTAAAGTTCGAACAAAAAGACAAATTTTTAATCAAATAGTCGAATTTTCAACTGAATAAGATATATTTTTAACAAAAATGGAATAATTAAATTTTCAGATACAAAAATTAATTTTCAGTAGAAGCAAACGAATTTTTAAACAAAAAGTTAAATTTTCAGCCAGAGAAATTATATTTTTTTTCACAAGAAAAATTAGCAATCAAGAAGATTAATTTTCCACCAAAAAAATACCAATTTTTATCAAAAGATATCAATTATCAAGCAAATAGTTAAATTTTCAAAAAAGATGATTTAGGGTCTTTCAAAAAGACAAACTTTCAACAAAATAGCTGAATTTTCGAATGAAAAGATACGTTCTTAACAAAAAATTCTTTTTTAACCAAACAGTTGAATTTTTTACCAAAAAGATAAATTTTCCACCAAGAAGATACATTTTCTGACAAAAAAAGTCGAATTAATGAACAAAGTGCATGAATTTTTTACAAAAAATATAAATTTTAAAACCTAAAATGGAAAAGTTAATTTTTCAGCTGAAGCAATTAATATTGAAACAAACAAAAAAAGATTTTGTAGCAAAACAGTTAAATTACCGACCAAAAAAGACGAATTTTTAATCAAATACATGAATTTTCAATTTAATAAATGGATTTTCAACTGAAAAAGACAAATTCACAATCAAAAATAGAATAGTTAAATTTCCAGAAAAAAATTTAATTTTCAACAAAATAGTTGAATTTTTCTCAAAAATAGTTTAGTTTTCCACGAAAAAGATAAATTTTCAATCAAGAATGATTTTCTTCCAAAAAAGACGAATTTTCAACAAGAATGGAATAATTAAATTTTCAGATGAAAAAATTAATTTTTAGAAGAAACAAACAAATTTCTTAACCAAATAGTTAAATTTTCAACCAAAGATATAATATTTGTATCCAAAATATAAATTTTCAATTAAAAAGATTATATTTTCACCATAAAAGACAATTTAAAAAAAAAATATATCAATTTTCAACCAAATAGTTAAATTTTCAAGCAAGAAGACTGAAGTTCTTCCAAAAAGACAAAATTTCCACAAAGGGAAAATTTACAATCAAATAGCCAAATTTTAACTAGAAAATATACGTTCACTACAAAAATAAATTAGTTCAATTTTTAGATTAAAAAAATAATTTTTAGTAGAAGCTAACGAATTTTCACCCAAAAAGTTAAATCTTCAACCAAAGAAATGATATTTCTACCCAAAAAATAAATTTTAAGGTTAATTTTACTAAAAATATATTAATTTTCAAACAAATACTTGAATATTTAACAAAAAATATAGATTTTAAAAAATATATATTTTTAACGAAAAATGGAAGAGTTAAATTTTTATTTAAAAAATTAGTTTTAAGTGAAAAAAATTCCACAAAATAATTAATTAATAAAAAATTGTCAACCTTCAAAACGAATCTTCAACCAAAAAAATTATTTTTTAAACAAATATTTCAATTTTTGTCAAAAAATGAGCATTTTTGATCAGAAAGATTAATTTTATAAAAAAAAAATCGAATTAATAAACATTTTAAGTAATGGATCATCAACCAAAAATATAATTTTTAACAAATTAGTTCCACTTTCACAAAATAGTTCAGTTTTTCACGAAAAACATGAATTTTCAAGCAATATTAATTTCTTAACAAAAAAGCGAATTTTGAACAATATAATTTAATTTTTAATCAAACAAAATTTTTTTTTTCACCAAAATAGTTGAATTTTTAACTCAGAAAGTCGAATTTTGAAGAATCCAATTAAACATACGAGCAAAAAATGACTTCAAAATTGTTTTGAGTTTCCTTCAAATTGGATTAATTCCTGAACAAACTTTACAAAATTTTAAGCGGCAATTTTTAATAAAGAAGATTAATTTTCGGCGGAAAAAAACTAAATTATTTACCTTCAGTTTAAAACATTTCTGAGAGAAATCGGACTAATAATAAAGGTTCGACCAGTGTCATTTGAAAAAATTTTTTATTTTGTTTTTAATTTTTAAATCTTTGATAACCAAAACACATTAGTATAATATAGCGAATTTTATTTTTTATGCACATCTACATGCCATGTTCCTCAATATGAGCCATCTTCAAAGAGAATTGTTTCAAAAGAAAAGATTGCAGCACAGTTGTTAAAAAATAACATTTCCTAATTTTTAAATGCTTAATAAAAAAATCAAGATGACATAGAAAATTTATTATTTTTATGCACATCTATATGCCAAGACCTTCAATTTCAGTCATCTTCAAAGATAAACGAAATAAAAGAAAAGCTTCCATCATAGTGGTGTAAACAAAATTTCCTAAAACTTTTCTTTCTTTTCAATCTTTGATAACAAAAACACATCAGTATGAAATGGAAAATTTTATTTTTTTATAAACGTCTACATACCTAGTATGTCCTCAAGGCTCTATCCGCCTTAAGGAACACATTTTGTGTTAACTACGTAATAATAATAATTTAT
>JAUELO010000328.1:421876-432099 GCA_032357855.1 Amphibolips quercusostensackenii
AATATTTCACAAAGAATTCGGGATTCAGAAGATTTCACAATGAATTCAATTATTTCACAAATATTTCCGACAGATTTGAAAGATTTTACCAAGATTTCAATATTTTCCCAAAGATTTCACAAAGATCTTAAATATTTCGCAAAGGTTTCAAATATTGAGCACAGATTTCGGATAGATTTGTAAAAGTTCACAAAGTCGTCAATGATTTTTTAAAGATTTCACAAACTTCTCAAATATTGACAACTATTTCAAAAATATTATGAATATTTTGCAAAGATTTAGAAAAATTTCACAAAGATTTTAAAAATATTTCACTGATTTCACAAAGATTTCTAATATTTTGCAAAGATTTTAGATGTATTTCAAAGATTTTAATGATTTTCCAAAGATTTCTACAATTTCAAAGTATTAATAAATATTTAAAAAATATGTCAAATATTTCAGAAAAATTACAATGATTTATCAAACACTTTAACAATTTCACCAGGTTGCAAATATTTCGCAAAGATTTTAGATAGATTTAAAAGATTTCACAAAGTCTTCAATGATTTCCTAAGGATTTCAAAAATTTCAAATTTTTTTGCAAAGATTTCGGTTAAATTTTAAAGATTAAAATTATTTCACAAAAATTTTAGATAGATTTCAAAGTCTGCATGAAGATTGCAATGATTTCCATAATATTTTAATAATTTCACAAATATCAAATATTTCGCGAAGATTTTACAAAAATTTATAGTATTTCGTAAAGATTTGAAATAGATTACAAAGATTTTCACAAAGATTTTAATGATTTGCCAAAGATTTCAATAATTTCACAAATTTTATCAAATATTTAACAAATATTGCAAATATTTCGCAAATATTTCCAAATATTTTAGAAAGATTACACTGATTTTCCAAAGATTTCAAAGATCTTACAAGGTTTCAAATATTTTGCAAAGACTCTGAATAGATTTAAAAGATTTCACAAATATTCCAATTATTTGAAAAAATTTTTAGATAGGTTTCAAAAACTGCAGAAAGATTTCAATGATTTCCAATGGTTTTTAACAATTTCACAAATATTATCAAACATTTTACAAATGTCAAATATTTAAAAAATATTTCAAATCTTTAGCAAAGATTTCACTAAGATTCCTAATATTTCACAAAGATTTTAAGCAGATTACAAAAATTGCAGAAATATTTCAAAGATTTACCATAGATTTCAACAACTTCACAAATATCAACAAATGTTTGAAAAATATTTGAAAGATTTCGCAAATATTTCCAAATATTTCAAAAAGATTAAAATGATTTCCCGAAGATTTCAGAGATTTTTCAAGGTTGCAAATACTTTGCAAAGATTTCAGATAGATTTCAAAGACTGCACAAAGATTGAAATGATTTCCATAATATTCCAATAATTTCACAAATATCAAATATTTCGCAAAGATTTTAAATAGATTACAAAGATTGCACAAAGATTTAAATGATTTCCTAAAGATTTCAATAATTTCACAAATATTACCAAGTATTAAAAAAATATTTCAAATATTTCCAAAGGTTTCTGAAATATTACAATGATTTCCCAAAGATTTCAAAGATTTTATAAAGTTGTAAATATTTTGCGAAGATTTTAAATACAGATTTAAAAATTTACCCAGAGATTTCCATTATTCCAATAATTCCACAAATAGTACCAAATATTTCAAAAATATTTCAAATATTTCGCAAAGATTTTCAAAAATATCAGAAAGATTTCACAAAGATTAAAATGATTTTATAAGGAATTCAAAGATTTCAAATATTTCAAATATTTCGCAAAGATTTCAGATAGATTTAAAAGATTTCATAAAGATTTTAATTATTTCACAAAAATTTCAGATAGATTTCAAAGACTGCAGAAAGATTTTAATGATTTCCAAAAGGTTTTAATAATTTAACAAATATCATAAAATATAATACAAAAATTATCAAATATTTCACAAATGTTATCAAATATTTCAAAAATATTTCAAATTTTTTGCAAAGATTTCACAAAGATTTCTAATATTTCGCAAATATTTTAGATAGATTTCAAAGATTGCACCAAGATTTCAATGATATCCCAAAGATTTCAATAATTTCAAAAATATTACCAAATATTAAAAAAATATTTTTAATATTTCCAAATATTTCAGAAAGATTACAATGTATTCCCAAAGATTTAAAAAAATTACAAGGTTTAAAATAATTCGGAAAGATTTCGAATAGATTCAAAAGATTCTATAGACATTTTGGGAAGATTTTTGAAAAAATCGAAACGATCCGATGAATTTAATCATTCGATGTCAGAGGAGGGTCAAATTAATACTCCTCTCCTGGTCGATTTCTAGGGGGGCATTGCCCCCTGTGCCCCCTAGGGATCCACTGCGAATAATTTAACACAATTTCTTGGTTGAATCTACCACATAATTTTAGAGAGGATTTCACTAGAATGAAACAATATGTTTGGATGATTTAACCAAAATATTTTATTGAAAAGCACGTGCACCCATGTGCGAGCGTTCGTAGCGTCACGAAAAAAAAACATAAAAATGTAATCCGTTTGCAGGTTCGTGATCCTTATCAAAATGAGAGATCCGAAAACAGGATTGATTAAGATTTATTGATTATGTGAATATACGCAATATTGCTTGAAGCTGTGTGATTACCTAAGATTGCTCGAATAAGTTTTTAATATAAAACATCATAACAATTGTTT
The DNA here is from genome assembly GCA_032357855.1 of Amphibolips quercusostensackenii. Classification (NCBI taxonomy): domain Eukaryota; kingdom Metazoa; phylum Arthropoda; class Insecta; order Hymenoptera; family Cynipidae; genus Amphibolips; species Amphibolips quercusostensackenii. The sequence continues at coordinate 424,602 of JAUELO010000328.1, forward strand.
GACTCAAATAAATAAAGGACTTTGTGCAATTTATATTGCAAATAGCTTGCCTTTTACTTGCCTTGTTCTGTGAGTTTATTAGTTAAATAAACTGCTAAATAATTCTCACATGATAAAGCAATTCCATGGTGATGCATTCACAATGTTAATTGTAAATTTCCTTCATGGTTAGATGAACTATAAGTTTTCGTTAAATCAACTAAAATATTTTTTTTAGATAAGTGAAAATATTTATTTTTATTAACTAAAATGTTTTCTTGGATCTTTTAAAATATTTGTTTGGAATAACTAAAAGTTTTACTATTTCCTTGAATCAATCAAAACATTTACTTGGATCAACCAACAGCTGTGGTATGATAAACCAAATTTTACTAATCACGCAATTTTCTGAGGTCAAACAAATTTTTTCCTCGGTGTGCTGAAATTATATACATAATATAATTATTGTAGATGAGATAATATTGCCCAATTTGGTATTTTCATGAAAATCAAAAGCTTAACCTTCAACAAATATTTCATCCTTTTTTCAGCATATGCTAAAAAAATGTCTCCAGATTTATGCGTCATTGATTTTGCACTATACGGAGAATCACTCATATCTTTGGTTTTTTATTAATAATTTTATCTTGAGTGAATAATTAATTAAAGATAATATATATCTATACATATAGATGCTCACTTTAGCAGCGCGATCCTATTAAGTTCGCTTTAATTATTATAAGGTTTCCTAGTAAGTTTAGAAGCCTCGGGTTTCGTAGAAGTTTTGAAAAATGGAAGGGGTGTTCAGCCATGTGTAATAAGACTTTCCGGTCTGAATCATCGTCAGGTTGAGTGAAAGAAAAGAAGCTAATGGATCAAGAAATAAGAATCCCAAAATGGCATTTGATTTGGTCGATCAAGCAATCGAACTTTACGGAATATATACCCAAGGTGGCCAAACCAATTTTTAGATTTGAAAGTGGTGCTTTTGAAATAGGCATTGTTAAAATTTAATGATAAAATCTAATATCTATAGACTTTAATTGTTATTTTATTAATCAACGCCTTGATCTAAAATTTAGAATCTCAAAGGCATCGATCAGTTTTATCACTCTCTGATCGTTCCACAATATTGCATTGTCTATTACTTGCATATAAAACATTTGTTGACAGACTTTATTTCTATTTATCTGATTCGATCGCTAAACAGTCATTGTGTTAGTTTATTTTCAATCTTTTATCACTATCAGATTCACTTTTCAAGGTTTTTATGTAAGATTTGCAAGAATGTAGTAGTAACCTTCGATTCTAAAGTTCATTTTTTATGATATCAGCATTAGGATAAATCCTTTTAATCTGCAATACATATCTCTGTCTGGAGAAAGTTATTTTTCCACTTGGGATTCCAGGGATTAATTACGTTCAGAGGGAAGATAAATGTGAAGATAAATGCATTTACATTCTATTTTTAGACTTTACGAATGGCTACAAGGCAGCTTGGAAGATGCTGCACCAGAGAATGGCTCTTGGTTGCGGTCGAGGGACGAGAGGAAAGATTTGCATTTCTTTACTCCAACCTGTTTTTTTCCAGGTTCGAGGCTCTGATCTTCGAGTAGGGAGGACCGTTGAACGACGAAATTATTCGCGATACTGGATAAGAGGGAAACGAAAAAAAATGTCTCAGCAAAAAGCTAAGAAACGGAATTTAAAAGGTTTGGAAACTGTATTGTTAATAGAAGTTTTCAACAAAATAGTTTATTTTTAACGAAATCTTTTAATTTTTAACCTACAAGAATGAATTTTCAACTTAATGGTCGGATTTTTAGTCAAATAATTACATTTTTAAAAAGGCAGTTGAATTTTCAACAAATAAAGATGAATTTTTAATCCCAAATTTTTATCAAAACCGTTGAATTTTTCAACAAATAGTTCAGATAAAAAAATTTAGTTTTTGCCTAAACAATTGCATTTACTACCTAATAGTTGAACTTTGAAAAAAAGGAGACAAATTTTCAACAAAATAGTTGAACATTTAACTGAAATTTGAAATAAGAAGATGAATTCTCCACAAAAAATGTAGTAGTTAATATTTAAAAAAAAACATTTAAAAAAATAATTTTCAAACAGAGTTGAATTTCCAACAAAATAATGAAGTGTTCAACAAATTATTTAATTTTTCACCAAATAGTTAAATCTTCGATCTGAAAATATGAATTCTCAACACAAAATGTAATAGTTGATATTTCAACTAAAGAAGATGAACTTTCTACTATAAGAAAAAAATTTTCAAAGGAAAAAGACGAACTTTCATCTAAAAAGACTAAATTTCTACTAAAAAACAAATAATAATTTCCAAATGAATTTTCAACAAATAAAGATTATTTAATCAAAAGAGAAAAAAAAGTTTAATCAGATTTTTAAACTGTCGAACCAATTGACAAATATTCTATAAAACACTAAAATTTTGACCCCAAAATATTAAGTTTTTACTGAGTTTTTAACAAAATAGTTCAAGTTTCAACCAAAAAGGATGAATTTTGAACAAAATTGTTTAATTTTTAACCAAACAATAAAATTTTTACTAAAAATATAATAGTCAAAAGAAAGACCTTGCAAAATAAAGAAATAGAATTTAGAAATCAAATTATTGTATGTATAAATGAATAATGTAATAAATAAATATAATAAATCATATAATAATAAATTATAATAATATATTATATTATATAGTAATAATAAATAGTGCATTTATAAATTCTATTTCTTTACTTTTTAATGTCTTTCTTCTGATGATTATATTTTCAGTTAGAAATTTTATTGTGTTGAAAATTCAACAATTTTTTTCAAAAGTTATCCTTTTTAGTTAAAACTTTAACTTTTTGTTGAAAATTCAGTAGAAAATTAACTTTTTGGATTGAAGATTTTAGTCTTTTATAGAATATTTGTCATTTAGCTTGATAGATCAACAATTTGGTTGAACTTTTTTTTTCTCTTCTGGCTCAAAAATCTTTATTTGTTCAAAATTAGTCGTTTTGGTTAGACAATTCATCATTTTATTTGACAACTCGTCTCTTTGGTTAAAAATTTGACTACTTATTCGCAAATTATTTTTTTCGTTTTGTAGAAATTTAGCCTTCTTAAATGAAAATTCATCTTCTATATTTTAGAATTTATTTCTGCTAGTAGAAAGTCCATCTTCTTTTTTTGAAATATCAACTATTACATTTTGTGCAGAGAATTCATCTTTGCAGATTGAAAGTTCAACTATTTGGTAAAAAAATCAATTTCTTTGTTGAAATTTGAGTTATTTTGTGAAAAAATTAACTCTTTGATTGAAAATTCTTTTTTTTTTTGAAATATCAAATACTACACTTTTCGTGAAAAAATCATCTTTTTTTGCAAATTCCAGTGTCTTCTGAAAAATTAGTCTTTTTGTCATGAGAATCGAACTATTTCCTTGAAAATGCATCTGTTTTGGGAAATTTAATTTTAATTTAATTTAATTTTCATTTATTTAAAAATGTTAAATATATTTTAATAAATTTGATATAATATTTATATACATTTATTATTATATTTATATCATTAAATATCATTTATTTATTAAAAAATAAATTACGAACAAGAATGTTATATCAGGGTGCCCGAAAAACTTCATTACATAATTCCCTAAAGTTGAATTTTTGACACAATAGGAAATTTTGTCAGTTAAATTTTGAATAAAAACAGACGAATTTTCATTTTTTGACCCGAATTTTTAACCCAAAAATATAAGTTTACAAGGAAATAGTTTGTTTTTAATTAAATAGTTGAATTTTAATTAAAAATTATTAATTTCTAACCAAAAATGGAATAGTAAAATTTTTAGCTAAAAAAATTTATTTTCAATAAAAAAATGAATTTTTAACAAAATCTTTGGATTTTTAACCAAATAGATGAATCCTTAATGAATAAAATAAATTTTTAACAACGTTTGACTTTCAAACACGTAGTTAAATTTTTGATAAAGCATATTTATTTTCTACTGAAAAAGACACATTTTTAACAAAATACTTGAGCTTTTGTATAAAAACGAATAATTTTCAAGTGAAAATGTAATTTTTAAATTTTCAGAAAAAAAAATTTCAAACAAAACCAATGAATTTTCAACAAAACAGTTAAATTTTTATCTTATGTATGCTTATATTAATTTCCAATGAAAAAAAAATTAATTTTCAAACAAAAATAAATTAATTTCTAAACAAAGAAAACGAAGTTTTAACAAAGAAATATGGATTTTTAACAAAAGAGCTTAACTTTTAACTAAATAGTTTCATTTTTCAACAAACAAAAAATTTCGAACAAGAAGATTGATTTTGTACTGAAAAAAAATATTTTTCAACAAAATACATGAATTTTCAACTAAAAAAACACAAATTTTCAAAAAAATACTTGGATTTTGAACTAAAAAAGATAAATTTTTAACTAATAATGGAATATTTTAATTTTCAGAAGAATTTTCAACATAAATGATGGAATATTTGATCGGAATAGTTACATTTTGAGTAGAAAAACGATTTCAACCAAACTAATGAATTTTGCAGTGAAATAATGAATCTGCAACTGGAATAGTTCAATTTTAAACAAAAAATTTAAATTTGTGACTCAAATGATGAATTTTTAACTATGATATTTGAATTTTCAACCAAAAATTAAACAGTGAATCAATCATTGTCAGTCAAAGAAAGAACGAATTTACAACAAAGTTAAAAATAAAAATAAGAGAATAAGTTTAAAATTTGATAAACAATTTGTATTAAAGAAACTGCAAAAAATCATCATTAGCGCCAGAAACTCTCAAGACTCAATTTTCATGGGGTTTTCTTGGGACCCTATAAAGCAGACTTATGGGATCGAAAATTGAAAAGTAATCATATATTTGTATTCTGCAGCTTATTGTGAAGAAAAAATTTAAGTTTGAGTTTGAACTCGACTCAGCAAATATTGACGATTCTGAATAAAATTTACAAAAGCGTCTTTTTCTTATGGGTAAGACGTGTTAAGCTTCATGGGTCTTGCGGAACTTCTGAATATAATATTTTTTTGATAAAAAAACGCATTTTTTGTTTGTGGTTTCAAATGATTCTGAAGGCGGCATGCATGAAAATTAGAAGAAAAAAAAGTTCCAATTCATTTTCGGTCTCTTGAATTATACTTCATTATATTCCTTTGTGGAATATAAGTATAACTGTTCAAAATAATGCATATATTTTCAGTTGAAAATAGTACAATAAGGTCATGTTTGTACTATGCGTATTATGTGCAGAAGTGGACCTTGGAGTACCTAAGACGCAGATGACCAAAAATATTTTTTGACATGAGAAGTCAATTGTATGAAATATTGCGTTGTAAAAAACTATTCTTTTAACCTCAAATACACTTAAATGAGATTTGCTTGTATTCAATTTCTACTTATTTCCCGCGTTTATCTTCACGCGTTTTGAACCTGAAAGAAGACAAATAATTTTATATTCTACCTACTACATACATTGTTAGTTGACAAAAATGAACATTTTTCATACAATGTCACTTGAATTCTATTCAGTGAGACTTTTGACATTTACCAGTTATATTTCAATGTATATATTTCTAATTACTTTTTCAATATTTCTTCTCATTGATCTTTCAAACCTTTTTTCCTAAACTGAAACTTAGTTTCAGTTTCAAAGTTTCTTCCATTTAAAACGAGAGTCATAATTTTATTTAATTTTAATAAATATTGGCTTATTTTATTCCCTGAACGATTATTTATTTTTTTAAATGTTTTTATGATAATTATTTTATTTAGGAAGTAGTAAATACACTAAACACTAAAAATTAAACTAAAAACTCTCAGATGTTGAAAAATTCTTTTAATGTTAGTTTAAAAATACATAAAAAGAAAACAAAAAATAAACAAGATTATTATTCACGAAAATGAGAAAATTATGAAGATAAGGTTTTTTAAATATGCAGTTTGCTAACATGTAAAACCCAGTTATATAAAAATCATCTTTAAATTAATTATAATTTTTTAGTGTCTTCATATGCTACTTCTTTGCATATTATTTTCGATTTCTAAAGTTTGGTTTATAAAAACTGCAAACTTTTAAATCTTTGCGAGATTTTTTCACGTTCTGAAATCTTTGAAATATTTGTGAAATCATTCAAATCTTCGTGAAATCATTCAAATCTTTGTGAAATTTTTTTAAATCTTCGAAATTCTCATATCTTTCAAAATCTTTGAAATCGTTGTGATACCTTTCGAAAACTCTCAAATCTTAATTAAATTTGTGAAATTTTTGGAATGTTTATTAATCATTGGAATCTCTATGAAAAAATCTCAAATCTTTAAAATCTTTTAGAAACTTTGATATCTTTAAAATTTGCACTTCGCGCAAATGTTTTCGCGACCCAAATAATTCGGAAGTACTCCATAATGCGGAAAAAAGAAGCTATCCCTTTCATTCCAGGAGAACAGAAAAAAAATAGGACAGGACAATGGATCGCACATTCAATTAATCCGATGATAAATACGCGATAAATTCTGGTGGAATGAATGATGCTGATCAAAATGAAACGAACTTAAATGGCGCACATCGATGTCCATTGGAAAGATGCAAAATAAGAAAATTTAAGTATGAAGGATTTTCAATTGTGGTTTCTTTAGTTATAATGTTGGTATTTGGATAATCTGCAAATTATCTTTGTTTATATATTTAATTACCTTGGGGTTATCTGTGGTAAATTTGCAATGAACGTGGTGGCAGTTTATTATTGAAGCGTGATATGACTTGCAGTGCATGTCTACATACTCATGAAAGAAATTAAATTTTCCTGTGATATAATTTGTATTAAATTTATTATAATAAAAAAATCCACGGCTGCAGCGTTTATACTGCATATAAATATTAAATAAGGAATTAAGTGTGACCTATAGGTAAACAGTAACCTAAAAGCGTATTTAGTTTAGTTAGAAAACGTAGTTCTTTGGATGCTTAATGTTTTCTGTACTTATTAGGAATAATATTAATTGAAATATAAGCCAATGGTATAATTTATAATTCTTGTCATGTAAGTCGCTTCACTAATTACAATTTTGCGATGCAGTTTGTTGTATAATTAGCAATAGATTATGTTGAATGTGCATCATAACGCTAAAATTATTTGTAATTAGCGTATTTATACGAGGAGAACTTGGAACTTTAAATTTGTTGTTTGGTGAAGATTTACCACGCTATGATAATTGTTTCAGGTACATATAACTTTAAAATTCAAATAGAGATTCCCGTTTGTTTTTTGTCTATATACACCTCCAGTTAGGAGGGGATTGAATGTTGAGCAAGAAGTCGTAATTTTAAACATCCGGGCATACATTTTTGATAGCTTAGAGACCAGTCAAGTCAGTATTGTTTTCATGGGATCAGGATTTTCGGTAGATAGATCAACTTTCTGATTCAGGAACTGAATGGCTCGAAAAGATTATTGTTGAAGTTGTTAG
>JAUELO010000328.1:505960-516576 GCA_032357855.1 Amphibolips quercusostensackenii
ATTACTGTGCAAATAAAACCAAGTTTGCATAGTGTGAACTTCTACTAGAAGTTTTTCCAAACATTAAAAAAAAATTCATTATGGTTCATAAAGAATTGAGCTGTCACTAGATTTTTGTCTATTTTCGGCAAAAGAATCCTTGTTGTGATATATCAGGTTACTATAAAAAACAGGATAGCAATGATTCTTTTGCAAGATATTTCGAATTAATTCTGCAAAAAAACAAGCCTACTAATGAAAAATGGTCAAAATGTGCACTTATTTATAAAAATTGTTTAAATAATTAACACTTTATTTTCACTGTGAAAAATATGACATCAAGGAGGCTTTGGCAAGATATTTCAAGTTGATTCCGCAAAAAAATTCATGAAAAAATGGTTCAAATGTGCATTTTTTTATAGAATTTGTTCAAATAATTCACATTTTTTGGTCACTATGAAAACCATGATAGCAAGGAGTCTTAGGCAAAACATTTTAAGTTGATTCCGCAAAAAAATCAAGCCCTTTCATCAAAAAATGGTCAAAATGTGCATCTCCATATAAAAATGGTTTGAATAATTAACATTTTTTGGTCACTATAAAAAATATCATAGCAAGGAGTCCTAGGCAAAACATTTTAAGTTGATTCCACAAAAAAATCAAATCTTTTCATCAAAAAATATTTAAAACGTGAATTTGTTTATAAAAATTATTTAAATAATTGGCAATCATTAGCTATTTTTAACTCATTGTAAGCGCACATCATTATGTGAGATATTTTATACAAAAGCTATGGGTCAAAATTAGCTAATCATTGCGAATCACGAAAAATGACTTTGGTCAATTAATTTGTTTATAACATTATTTAAAAAAATTTTGTTACTGTAACCCACAAAAATTAATTTTAGTTAGTTATCTAATTGATTTATGACCTTTTTTAGTTAACTTCAAAGTCTTAGAAGAAATGGTATCACGGAAAATTTTAGTAACAAAAAGTTGTAGGTTTTTTGTTAAGTAACAAATTTCTCTCAAGTCAAAATAAAAAAGGTGCAGTTACATGTTATATCTGGAAGCCTCACAGTCAGGTCTGAAAAATAAAAATAAAAATCCGTCAGGAATTGCACTGTCAGTCGATTTTTGTCCAAAAAATGTGTTTTTTTCCCACTGTGCGTCCATGCATTTCCTTGGTGTACCTCTGGGTACGTTACCATTTACTTTACCTAAATATACTCATTTCGTCAGTCATTCTCCTTGCATTCTATCAACATGCTTAAACCATTACAACAAATTTCTTTCACTCTTGTCAAACAGCGTTTCCTCTATACCACGTTCTTCAAGAGTTCTTTTATTACTGACTTTTATTACTAACTCTACTCTTATACACTCCTTGGTAGGTCCAGGTTTCGCTACCGTACAGCACAATGGGTGCAAGTACAGAATTATGTATTGCAATTTTAACTGTATTTATTATACAACTATTTTCTTAATTATATAAGCTTATTCTTTCATGATCACAGTTGGTGTCGGAATGACATGTATTGTTAAACTGTAAACCCTTGTTGCGCCCCCTAAACATCTCAGCGCCCCAAAAAAATTTTGGTTTGTATTAGTAGACAATTTTAGAATAAACCAAGGAAATTAAAAAAAAAGAGCATTCCATGCTGAAAGAAATAAGTGCGTCATTGATTGCTTTTATTTTTGGATATTGTGTAGTGTTTAGAGTAGGTCTTGGTCTTGCTACCGTAAAGCACAGTGGGTGCAAGTACATTGTTATATATTGCATTTTTAGCTTTAATTGGTAATAAAAACATCCACCGCGCCAAAAGGGGAACTGCAGCGCATACAAAGATGGCCGCGGAAGGCATATGAATAGTATGGAGTAGCGGCATTAATTTAATTAAAAAGTGTGCTTACGTTTAGAAAATAGTATCTCAGGACTTAGATAGTTTATGTAGCTGCGCAACGGCTACACCTGCGTCCAGAAATATGATAGAAAGGGACAAAACATTCTTAATTCTGGTATGGTCGTAATGTGCGGAGCTACCATAAAAACTCGAAAAACGTGAAATATATTCATTGTGACTTTAAAACAGCGCTTTAACTTCAGAACCACGCCAACTAACAGGAAGGTTAATATTTAATAGTGGCGATGTGAATTGAATTAAACTGTGCCTGTAGAACATATGAATTGTACGTGCAAGTCTGGAACTACTCACTTGTACACATATACATAGTTATAATCATTCACATTTAAATTTCTTAACCACTCACTGTGTTCATCTACAACTTCCATTTTCCAAACAAGTTTCGCCTTTTTATTCTAACACTTCCGAGATTTGGCACTTTATGGAAACTTAAGACGAGGTGCTTATTCTCTTTAGAGTCCCAACTACTATACTGACACAAAAACCTCCGAAACTTGTTGATTTTCGATCCTGACGTGCAAATTCCATTATTGGAGCAAATAATTATTAGCTCGGAAGTATTTTGCATATCAGAGCTACTTATTACAGCATTCCTTTATTTACTTTAACTATCATTACACTTAAAAGTGGTGTTTTTGCTGGTTGTCGTGACGTTTTGCGCGTACTTCATATGTTATCCATGGCTATATTGGTTAGTTCGCGTAGGGACCGACAGTGTCGCATAGCATGTTTAAATCCCCAATAGGCAACGTTAAATAAATCTTTGCAAACGCCGATTGCATACAAAATCTTCAAATATATTGTTCGCCAGTTTAATGGATATTTGAAAAGTTGTTCTCATTTTTTTTAAATATCTAAAAATCCCTGGATTTTTCATAAAAATTTTACATTGGGACCTTAATTATCTCTTTCGCTTATGTTTCTTTGAAAACTGAATACTTCTTCAATAAATAAAATATTTGATCTAAGAAATTTTCTTTTCTGGAACCGCAAAGCAAGGCATATTTCAAATTTTAGATTCCCACATTCTTACTTTATATCTAGTTGCATATTATTCTCTAGTCTAGGTTCTAGGATGTTAAATTCTTATTCCCAAGTCTCCTTCTCAATCGGTACTGAGGACCATAAATCCCTCGGTTACGTACATCTTTGCCTCAAAGACACCCGGACCCGTTAAGAAATCCTATACTTCTTTCTCTTTTTCCCTTTTTCCCCTTTTCTACTTTTTTCTCTCCTTTTTATTCAACAGCTTCAAGCATCTTCTGCTCAGAGGCACCCTTCCTCGAATAATGTATATTTATTTTTATACACCTTTTTTCTTGTGCGCGACTGCATAAAGGTGTACCCGAGCAACTTTTTTTAGAACTCGAAAATTGGAAACGCATCGTGAAGGACTCTTTAAAAACTTGTAAGCAGATCCCGGATATTCGTTTCATTAAAAGTCAACTCCAAGTACTGGGATTACAATATCGACTTTACGATTTGCATTAAGTTTACATGTAAAATGCAACGAGCTCGCTATTCCCTCGAGAAGTTACGGAGCTTAATCAATTCAAGTTTTAAGGGTTTTTTGGTTAAGAGTAGAAAACGTACATTTTTATGAGCTGGACTGGTTTATGATTCAAATTAAGTCCACATTCTTGTTTTTTGTAGAATAAAAAAATAAAATGAAAATAATTTTTTTTTTTAATTAAATCTAAATTATTGTTTCAGGGTAGACGCCGGTTAGGACAGACCTTAAAATCAGGGAAAATGCTAAAGTTTTTATTGGTCAGGGAAAGTCAGGAAAAAGTTAAACATTTTGAAAAAAATCTTGCAAAAGTCAGGGAATTTCTTGAGAGGCATTTTAAATAACTTTCACGGATGATCAATATGAAAATTTTAAATTTCAATTTTAAATTGTTTTATTTCATTCATAAAATACTTTATGTTCAAATGGTACAAAATTAAGATTCTGGTTTTTGAATGTTAGTAGTTAGAAAAAATAAAAAATTAGTTATGAAGAAATTAGGAAATTCTGAAAATAAAGTTTTGCAGGCCGTATTTTTTTGGTTTTGTTTGGTTGAAAACTCAAAAATTTTGGTATAAAGTCATCTTTTTTTTTATTGAAAATTCGTCTGCTTAGGTTGAAAATTCAACTATTTTGGTAGAAACTTTTTTGTTGTTGAAAATTCATATTTATATGATGTTGAAAAATTAACTGAATCTTTCTTGGATGAGGATTCACCCATCTTGTTAAAAATCCATATTTCTTTATTAAAAATTAAACTATTTAGTTGACGATTGAACCACTTTATAAAAAAATCATTTTTTTTTTAATTCATCCTTAGTTAAAGATTAATTTCTGGTTGAAAATTCATTTTCTTTTTTGGTTGAAAATTAATTTTTTAAACTGAGTATTTAACTATAACAGTTCAGGATTCATGATTTTAGTTGAAAATTTATCTCTTTGGATAAAAGTTTAATTATTTTGAGGAAAATATATCTTTTATAATATTTATATATAATATAATATAATATAATATAATATTTCATTTTTTGGTGAAAATTGGTATTTTTTAAATTAAAAATTCGTCTATTTTAGTAGAAAAATTCTTGATTTGAAATTTCATTTTTTTGGTTATTAAATATGCGCCTCTTCGGTTGAAAATTAACTTTTTTGTTAAAAACTTAAGTGTTTTACAAAAAATTCGTCTGTTGGCTGGAAAGTTCAACAATTTTGTTAAACTTTATTCGTTCTTGACTGAAAAATCCTTTCTGTTGAAAATGCACAAAATCCAACTATATTTTGGTAACAATTTTTTTTGTTTTTGTTGATACTTTATATTTTATTGTTGACAAATAAATGAAAACAGCCTTGTTTGAAGACTTAACTATTTTTTTCATATTTTTCGGTTAAATTTCACTGTTTTTGGTTTTGAATTAAAATATTTTTCATTTGAAATATCAGCTATTGCATTATTCGTGAAAACTTCATGGTTAAACCAATTTGTTGAAAATCCTGGTTTCCAAATTCATAATTCTAGTTAAAAATTCATCTCTTAAGTTAAAAATTATTCTCCTTTTTCGATTAAAAATTAATTTTTTAAAACTAAAAATTAAACAATTCTAGTTAAAAATGCATTATTTTAGTTCAAAATTTATCTACTAAATTCGATTACTTCTGTAAAATTTGAACTACTTTGTTAAAGTTTTTTTTGTTGTTGTTGAAGGTTCCTATGTTTTTTTGAAAATGTAACTATTTTATAAAAAATTCGTTTTTCTATGTATAGAGTTAATTTTTTTCACGAAAAACTTAACTTTTTCATTCTTTGTCAAACATTGGTATTTTCTAGTTAAAAATTCGTATTTTTTGGTAGAGAACTTTTTATTCTAAAATTTCCTTTTTTTTGTTAAATATGCGACTTTGTAGTCGAAAATTAAATTTTTGTTAAAAATTAATTTCTTGTTGAAAAATAACATGTTTTACAGAAAATTCTTCTCTTGGTTTGAAAGTTCAACAATTTAGAATAACTTTTTTTTTCGTTCTTGACTGTTGAGAATTCATCTTTTGTGGTAAAAAATTGAAATACGTGCTAAAAGGTGCAAAATTTATCTCTTCGGTTGAAAAGTTTAATTATTTTGATGAAAATTAGTTGTTTCTTTGTTTGTAATTAATTTGTTTGACTGAACAATTAACTTTTAAGTTTTGATTTGAATGTTGATCTTTCTTAGAGAAAAATTCTTCTTTTTTGGTAGAAAACTTTATGGTTTTAAATGTACTTTTTTTGGTTAAATATGCGACTGTTTGGTTAAAAAGGATTTCTTTTTGTTTAAAAATTTCACTATTTGGTAAAAAATATTTGGTTAAAAAGTCATATTTTTGGTCGAAAATTGAAATATTTTTCTATTTGGACAGAAAATTTGACCTTTTGGATTAAAATTAATCCTTTTTTTTGTTGAAAATATGTTTTTTTTTAATCATTGAAAAATCATGTTTTATGATAGAAAAGTCATCTCTTTTGATTAAAATAAATAAGACAGTTAAAAATTTCATTTTGAAATTGTTTTATTTCATTTTAGAAGGTTCTGTGTTAAAATAAAATTACATGATTAAGATGCTACTTTTTGAAATCTACTAGTCCGAAAAAATCCTAAATAGGTCAGGGAAAAATCAGGTAATTTTGAAAATGAAGTTTTTCGGCCCCATGCATTGTTCACCAATCACCGTGAATACGTAGAACCTAAATTGGTCCTTCGAGCCGAACCTACCAGTCCACTAAATTCATTACGCATAAAATTTGTAAATAAATCAATTTCAGGAAATCCAAAATTGAATAACTTCAACTTGATGCAAGTGAATTGATGTTAATAAATTTAGTGTAATGAGACAATTCAGGCGAATTAAAGAAAAAACTGGTAAATTGAAAAGTTATAATAAGAACAGATAATCATAAGTAAAATGGTAAGAATGATATTCAATTTCACTTTCTCGATTTCCCCCTTGATTTCGATAAACTCGAAGAATGGATTTGAAAGGTATTCAGTTTCCTGAGTATCTTGGGAGGTAAGAGACCATATATGGGAGACATGTCTCTATCTTCTTCATTTTATATATCCTGTCCTCTCCATTTCTTCCGCCGTCAGCCACAGGGAGGATTTTAAGCTCGATTTTAAGAGCAAAGGCACTCGTTGCCGTTTCTTTAGAAATCTCCGAATTTCACATACTTATGGTAAATCCCTAGTTCGACTAAAGTAGGATGACATCTATAAGCAATGAATGTGTGTGTATAATATATATATATATGTAAGTGTGTGCGTAAATATATACACTAACGTCAGAAATTATCCACACGGCTAGCGCGAGCGGTACTAAAAATCACTGCTGACTTTGAAACGTGATTACACGTAAAAAAAAGAGGTATTTTTTTCAGAAAACAGCTAAAACGCTTATGAAATTCCGCGTTAAATAACCGCTGGTGAATATATCTCTGATTTTTTAAAGAGAATATACCACGTGAGAAGTTTTTTAAAAGAATTCATGAATTTCTCGACTTTTGTACCTCGAATTTAGCTCGTGATATGCCCTAGGAAAATTGTAAAAAAAAAATCTGAAATTAATGATACACTGTCTTTGACGTGTTATCTATAGTTTAAGCCTACAAAACTTAAAAAATCTTCACGGCTTTTCGAGATATGACTAAAAATGTTCAAGCGCGTACGACAGCGATGATTGCCGACTACAACTCTACGCAGACACACTTGGAAACTTTTTGTCATATCTTGGGAACCCGTGAAGATTTTTTAAGTTTTTTCGGCCTGAATTAAAAACAAGATTTGGACGATTACGCACAATTAATTTCAGTTTTTGATAAAAATTTTTTAAGTCGCAGCACGAGTTAAAGTTAAGGTACAAAATCTGAGAAATTTTTGGGTGTATTTGCTCTCGCGGCCGACAGATGTTATCAGCAATGGAAACTTGACGTAGATGCGCTTGAACATTTTCAGTAATGGGAACCCATTATTTCATTAAATTTCATATTTTTGCTATAACTTCCCTAGGTCACGTCATAAGTTTAAGTCAACGTAAAAAATTTGAGAAATTCTTGTATTTGTTTTTAACTTTTCACGTGGTATATTCTCACCAAAAGTTAAAAAATATCTGTGTCAAGGATTATTCGATGCGAAATTTGACAACTTTTCAACGGTTAAAAAAAATTCTCTTGTTTTTTGAGCAAATAATTACGTTTTAAAGTCAGACCTAATTTTTGAGCCGTTGCTAAAGTGCTTTTATTTGTATAGCATTGATATAAAATTTTTGTCCTTAAAATACCGCAAAATATAATAAATTATGAAATTCCGCGTCTAATAAGCCCAAGTTGAAGGAAAAAAAGGGGGTTTTACTCTCTTGAAACCTTTCAAAATTCTTGAGACCCTTCTAAATTTTTTTTCGAAATATTAAAAAATCTGAATTAAAAACTATTTTTTTTTTCTAAATGTCAATTTACAAACATATATTGCCAAAAAGCTTCAAATTTCAATTTTCGCGAGAAATTGGAATCACTCTGAAAATAGTTAAATATGTGTTAAGTTTAGACTCATTTTAAAGATTCATCTCCACAGTATTTTTTTAAATTATGAAAGAATGAGAAAATGTCAGTTATTTTTAAAGTTATTTCCATTTTTCGAAAATATGGAAAATTAAAGATTTTTTTGCAATATATTTTTAGTAAATTGACATTTTGATTTCAATTTCTAACGAGGTAGTTGAAAGTTCAACCAGTTGTAATTAAAAGTTTTCAATCTTTTGAAATCTTCTGAAATGTATAATTATTATTGCTTTTTTTTAGAACTTTTTATACCCTATAAAAAAATTTGAATTTTTATACGGCTTTTTTAAATCCTGTGAAATTAAAAAAATTGTTTGAAAATCTGTCAGATTCTTTTTTGACGATTTTAGACATCTTTAGAATTAAAAAAAAAATATTCTTTAAAAATTAATTTTTCTGAATAAAAAATCGTTTCAAATTTCTATCTGAATCTTAAAAATCTTTTTTACTATTTTTGAACCTTTCAAAATTCTTAAAAACCTTCAAAATTTAATTTCAAAGTCTTCAATCATTTTATATTTTGCTTTAAATACCTTCAAATTTTTAGTAATTTTTGATCAATTTTTAAAACTTGTGAACATATTTTTAAATAATTTGAATTTTCCCTAATACAATTTTTAATTATGAAAAGTCAAAAAAACTGCTTATTAAAATCTTTCAGATTCTTTTTTGCCTATTTTGGAAATGCTTAAAAATTTGAGAAAATAATTTGAAATTAAAAAAAAAAAAATTTAAGTTCTCTTAGAGCTCTGGAAACCTTTTAATCAATCAATCTTCAGTTGTTATTTATAAATAAAAATGTGACACTTTCACTTACAAATGTAATATATTTTTTAATGAAGCAATTAAAATTTTAATGTTCCAAGTTTGAAACAATTTAGTTCCGTATTTAATTTTGAATATTATATTTATAAATAATTACTCATTTTAAATAAACATTAAAATATTGTTAAATATTTAAAAAATTGTGTTTTTATATTAAAAAGTTCCAAATTTATTAGTTAAAAATAGAATAGTTTATCCTGAAACAATATTTGGATAGGATTTGAAGTTTAGTAAAAACGTGCAGTTGTGAATCTACTAATTTAAAGTTATTCTAAAGACCTGGGTTCGAGCCCCACCGAAGCTTAAAAGAATTTTTTTGCATCTTATGAATAAAAATGAATACTTGAATATTGATATAAGTCCAGCAGCCAAAAAAACAACAGCAATCTAATTGCTCTTAATTTATAATTGTTTAAGTTCATTAAAACTGCGTTTTAAAATTAGTTAATAAACAAATTTACGCCAAAGTCAAAGATTTTAAAATTAAACATACATAAATTACAGCGTGGCGCTGGCTGGGCCCACATCGGGCAGCATATAGGCCCAGTCATGCAATCCTGCTAGCGCTAGATTCGAAATGAAACGCCTGAACTGATCAGGGCAGGCTGGGGCATCCAGAGGGACAACGCGATCTGGCCCTGACGAGGCCCCTTTTATTATTATTCCTAGCCACATTATTATTTGGAAATTAAAAAAAATTGAATAAATATTTGAAATTTTCAGATCAATCCGTCAAAAACTTATCAATCAATTTTTGATATTTCAAATGCTTAGAAAGATTTTTCTCCTTAAAATTTGTAAAATTTCCGATCGAAAAACAAATTCTGTCATTTCCCGGTTTTTCCCGGTATCAAAACATTTCCGGTCATTTCGTATTGCTTAAAAAAATTGAAAGTTTTGAAAAGTATGTAAAATATTTAACATATTGTACAACTTGTACCACACCCAGGTGAAGAGCTTCACAAAGTCATTAAGTAAGGCTCTCCACGCGGGCCCATTAGTATCCAAGGCCTTTCTAATTGAAAATAAGTATTGAAATACGTAGCATAATTTTGGGGGGGGGATAGTGTTTACGTTTGTAATGCATTTCTGCATTGTGTGACTGTGTGACGTGTGAATAATGTATGTGATATGTTGTATGTTGCAGAGATGTATGTTTCACGGCTTTCTTGATTCTGTTCTTCGTATAGTGTCGCCCACACCTTCTTTACCCTCTCCCTCTAACTTTCATCTCTCTCTCTCTCTTTTTTTATATCCTCTTTCGTCTTTCCCTTCAACTGGCGAGAAACACGTTCTGTGGCTTGTCGATGGTTGCCTTTACGAGTTTACGGCATTTGAAAGTTCGAGCCGTGCCACCTTCTGGGTTGTATTTACTCGAGATTTACGTCGACTCCCCGCAGTCATCATCCCTTACACCCTTCTCAGTTTTCATTATGCATGGAAGAGTCAATCTGTTTTGGAATTTTTCGGATTTAAGGTCACGACTTTTCTCAACCAGTTTCTATGAAGTTAAATTCTTGCTGAAATTAGATTTGGAAAGAATGTATTCAATGATGACGCGTAACGCAGAATTATTTGATTTACGATTAGTATTATTACACAGTAAAGGTATGGATATCATTTTTTAAATATTTCAAGCACACGACTTAACCAACGTAGTAATAAATCCGAAAACAAATATCAATGGTGATTATTATAATTCTAAATTTGAATACCAATCGTATGTCGTTGGAAATTTATCCTGCAATTACAAAATGTAGAGCTACGAAAATTCACGGAATATATCATGAATGAGGGC
>JAUELO010000328.1:531768-543704 GCA_032357855.1 Amphibolips quercusostensackenii
TAGGGGAAATATACGGAGAAGCGTTGATGCAGTTAAACGTGCCTAAGGTTTAAGTCCCTCTGCCCCACGCCACTTGCTTCCAGTCGAGCCGGTTACCGCTCCTTCCACGCCGTTATATCTTACCTTTCTTCCCTCCTTTCCTTTCCTCTTCTCTCTCAAAAACTCAAGAGTTACCTCATGTCCAGAACCGTAGCTAGCGATCTTAGAACCTCAGAAAGAGGCATTTTTCAAGGATAAAATTAGGGGCTTTAATGCCGAGAATTTTTCTACACTCATTTTTGCAAGAACGGTCCGAGAAAATTATTTATCACTTTTTCTACACTTTTCCATCAAATTTTCCGATCCGTATGGTGGTTTTAATTTAAACCACACTTGGGTATAATTCTTTTTAAAGAATTTTTCACCAGTTAACTCCCGGATTTGAAATCCGGTTTGTGTGCCAAAACTGGTACAAGCAAATAATTCTAGAAGACGGAAACTCCAGCCACAAGTTTCCATGCGAATCAATCAGTAAAAATACATGTTTGTAAATTTTATTCAGAATCGTCAGTGTCAGATAAATCGAGTTGAAACTCAACGTTTCTCTCTACAATTAGCCATGGAAAACAAATAAAATATAACTTCTTAAATATCACCCCCATAAGTCTGCTTCATAGGGTTAAGATTTTTAAATACAAATTGTTTCTAATACATAAAATGCTATTTCAAACTGATAATTATATGTTTAGATCAATTGTTTAAATAATTTATTATTGTTTTAGCCATTTTCTTTTAAAATAGAAATAGACCTCTAAATAGACAGTCATGGTCTTTTTAGAAATGCCCTCCTTTTTTTTTTAATTTTCAATTAGAGTAAAGGGAAACAGTAAATAATTGTTAACAAATATTATCAACACTTTATTGTTTTTGTTATTAATATTCTCTTTGAATAATGCTAGAAATTGTGATTTTTTCTGAAATTTTCAACTTTTTATCCACATTTTAGTTGAAGTAAGGTAATATTTAATTTAATTTAGCCAAAATATTTGATTACCCAAATTATTATTGTTTATAGCTATCTTCTTCTACATTAATACTAGACAGTTGTTGTTTTTTCCTGAAATTTTTAACTTTTTTCAACTTTTTAATTTTAGTAAATAATTAATTCAACGTAACAGAAATAATTGTTTTAACAATTGATTATTTTTAAAATAATATTCTTCTTTCTTAATGGTAGAAAGTTGTGGTTTTTTCTTATTTTTTTCTGTTTGCCTATTTTTCGCATGAAGTGATTTAATAATTAATTTAATTTAGAAAAGATAATTGTTTAAACAAATTGTTATTCTTCATAACTATCTTTATCTATATTATTACCAGGTAGTTTCAAATGTCTTTGTCAACATTAATCGGGTATTACCTCACAATAATTAAAATTTGGAAAGAAGTGGAAAGATTTTGAAAAACTAGCGACTTTCTAACTATATTCTAAGAGAAAATTGCTAAAAACAATAATAAATTGTTTTAAAAAATGTATGTCAACATCTAATTATTAGTAAAAAGTAGTATTTTATGTATTAGAATCTGAATTATGAAAAAACCGTAAGAGTCATTATTAGCGCCAGAAACTCGCAAAATCCATTTTTTCATAGTTACATTATAATTTAAAAAAATTAATTTTTCATAAAAAAACGAATCTTCTCTAAAACATTTAAATTGTTCACCAAACTGCTGAATTTTTAGAACAAAAATATGAATTTTCTATACTAAATAGTTGAATTTTCAAATAGAAAATATTAAATTCCAACAAAAAGTTCAACTTCAATCAAATATTTAAATTTTGAGCTGTAAAAATTATTTGTATTTTTATCCAAAAAGCATTCAACGAAGAAGAACAATTTTCTACCAAAAAAGAAGAATTTTCAAGAAAATGCATTAATTTTAAACTGAAAAGTTGAATTCCTAAACCACAAAAATCAATTTTGAACCAAAAATGGAGTATATAAATATTCATTTAAAAAAATTAATTTCCGATACAAAAAGTAATCTTCTAGAAAAACAAATCTTCTACAAAACAGTTGAATTTGCTACCATTATTTGCATTTTCTACCAAATTGTTAAATTTCTAAGACAAAAATGAATTTTTTATACAAAACAGTTGAGTTTTCAATTCCAAAATATGAAATCTCAACAAAAAATTTATTTTGAACATAAAAAAAGTTAAACATAAAAAGATAAATTTTTAATAAAAAAGATAATAGTTGATATTTCAACAAAAAATTTTATTAATTTTAAATAAAACACAATTGAATTAAAAAAAGACTAATTTTCAACAAAATAGTTGAATCCTAGAATATTCTAAACTGTTCTCGAATATTCTTATATGCTTTGAAATGTTATAGAATATACCGTATTATTCAATAGTTTTCTAAATATTTTAATTTTTCTAAACATTGGACAATTTTATGGAACATTGATCATCTTTGAATTGATCTAACAAAATGTTTGAGTAATATTTCTTATCTTTTTATTTATTGAAAAAATAATTAATATTCGTAGATAATTTATTCGAAAGGAAATTAATTCAATCATTTATTTTTTCAAGACTTTGAGAGTTAGAAGAAGACTTCAGCTCACTAACGACATATATGAAGAAAATCAATTAGGAACAATATTTGGGACAAGCGAGATCGTATATCATTTCAAGTTTTGTGAATATTTTAAACTTGAAATCCCGCTCATTATAAGAAACATTTCTTCATGTTTAAAAAATTTAAAATAATTTAACCGATTGAAACCAAATTCTAACGAGAAGGAAGTAGCAACAGATTCTTGATAAATTAAAAAAAAATTTAGACTAATAATTCCGAATTTCGGGATGAGACACTTCGAAGAATGAAACTCAATTTAATTAAATAAGAAAATTATTAATTTTCGGTAATTCTCTAATACAGAGAGGTTGATCATTCGAATAATAATTGTCCACCCGATATTAAGATTTCACAAAAATGCAACAGTTTTTGTTCAGACTTGAATATTTGAATGCTAAGTATTTAACATACTGAATGTTATTAAATATCGTAATTTAACAAGTGACCAATTTTAGGAGGATTTCTAAAAATTGCAAAATATTTTAAAATATTTTAATGGAAATCTAAGGATTTCAAGTAACACCAACAGATTATAAAATCATAAGGCATTTACAATGATTTCAAAAAAATATGTATGTGGGTTTCAGAAAATTTCAAGCCATTTTAAGAAATTCTAAAAGGTCTAAAGGTTTTAAAATATTTCAATAGTGCTCAAATCCTCATTTGATACTAAGACTTAAGTATTTTAAGAAAAATTTGAAGAGAAAGAAAAGAAAAAACTCGGTTAATTTTCCAGGAAAGTGACAGGAGAAACTTTTTTTATTTTACAAAAAATCTTATATGATTTGAGATGGTTGCATATGATTTACAGAAGCTAGAAAATTTCAGTGAATTGAATATGAATGACACATTTTTTTAAATTTACATATCTACATTTTCAGGGTATTTCCGGATGAACTATTCATAAGGTAGAATTAAATTTGACTATTTTAATTTGATTTTGAATTTTCTATAAGACATTTTTCCCATAACAAAAATGATTTTTCATTTGAAAACTATAATTTCTTAAGACAAGAAAATTTTGTTCCCATCAAACAAATATTTTATCGAACATATTCAGTACTGCATTTCTCTGATCCAAATTTTTTTTTCTCAATGCACGTCTGGCTTGATTAAGTACAATCTTACATTATAAACCCTAAATTTCTCTCAGTTTTATATTATTTTTGAAAACAGAATTCAGTTAATTTGCAATTTGTAAAATTTTGTGTAAAGAAGATTATATTAACTAAATACATCAAAATTCGAATTTAGGGCTTTAAAATAACAAAAATCATGTTCAACTTAGTCTTAATCAAATGCAAAACTCTAAATAGTTATTTTTGAATAATTTTTCTCGTATCCGAAAATATTAAAAACTACTAGTACAAAAAAACTAATATTTAAAATAAAAAATAAAAACTACAAATAAAAGATAAAAAATTTTTGTAATTAAAAAGCAATAAAATCATTAGGGATGATATTTGGTTTTCAAAAATAATTATTTCAAATTGAATAATGCAATAAAAATATTGAAAAATGTTAATTTATTACCTGTTCTAAAAAACAAACACTCAGAAAAACAATTCTTTGATGCAAAGAGAATTTCTTTGAATCACAGAAAATTATTCATTGGCTCTCAGTCAAAGAAATTTCATTTGATGCCAAGAAATTTCTTTGGTTCAAAGCAATGGCTTTTTGTTTCAATGGAAATTTTTCATTAGGCTAAAATAATTTTCTTCATTTTAAAGATGTTGTTGTTTAATTGAAAGAAAGTATGCTAAGGAAACGGTTTCTTTAATTCAAGACAAATATTTTTCTGATTAAATTTATGATTGATATTTGGTAATAAAATTAATTTTGCTTATGTCGAATACAAATTTTAATACTGCTGAATACGTTTGGCTTTGTTTAAATAAAATTTTTCTTTAATAAATATGAAATTTTTGTCAGTCCTATCATCGACATAAATATGACATTCTTCTTAACCCTTCAACTGAAACTGAAATCCTAATTATGTGCGTAAATTTGGCAACACTACTTTTTTCAAGTTTTTCAAATTACTCAATCGGCATTGTGGAAAAGCGAAAACAATGCTTTTGATATTTTTGTGACACACCTATTTTTTTGAGAAAGATTGTTTTTATGGGGTTTGTGGTTAGCGAACGTTTTTTGGTTATTTTATATATATCGAAAGTGAAGTTGTTAGTTATTTAAAAATAGGTATTTTTGGTAAATTTTGACTCTTGCATGTAGTTGCGCTTCTTTTTTCTTTTTTTTTATTATTTTTTTTTTTGAGTAAAGAAAAGTGAGGGATTGGTTTAAATTGACTTCTTTTTTTTTCTTTCTCTTTTTCCATTTCATTATTTATTTGTCTGTAATGAGCCAATGAGTAAGTTAATTTCGAAGTTTTATTTTTAATTGTAAATCTTTTTCATGCACATTTTGCATACAATTTTTCATGTTAAAGTAGATTTCCTTTTAATCTTAAATTAAAAATTTTAATTTTCTTTGTTCGTTTTAGCCTTGGATTAAGTTCACGTCGTGTGAAGCCATTGGTATTGTTCTTGAAGTCATAAAGAGTTAGTGTATCATCAAAGCGCTTCGCGGATGGTGTTAGATTGTGATGTATACTCACGCACGATGTATGCCTCTCATACCTGTCCACATACATTAAATTGCATGCACACACATCTATATGTTTATGGAATAATGTGATAGTGTGTTTGGCATTAAGCCTCTTTCACAATGCTTCACTTCTCTAACCGGTTAACTTAAGTCAAGAGACAGGTTCCGATTTGAGGGGCCGGAGGGGCCAGATCTCTCAAAGTCGAGGGCGTTGACACTAGTTGACACTTACCTGAAACAAGAATACAGGGTTTTATCAAAAAATCTCCTTTTTTCCAGAATTTACAACCTCAAAAAAGCAGGATTTTTTAGATTTTCAGATTCAGATTATTTATAGGAGTTCTTGTATAATTTTATTATTTGTCAAAATTTAAAATGTCAGAAAAAGGCCCTCAATAGTCGTCATAATTCATACATTACGGTGATTAAATAATAATTGTCTTCGAAAAATAATTATTAGTAATTTTAATCTACAAGTGTTCGCAGCTAATACATTCCGTTCGCATCATGCAGTTGTTTCGAAAAGATGATTTTGTTTTTTACTCCTGTTCTTTAAATTGGCTCGTTTTATTAATTAAAGCTCAGGAATACATAAGTGAAAAATAATGTTCAATTGATAATATATTAAATTCTTCGGGATACATTTTGAATCTTTGAAATTCTACCACAAAATGAAATTATTAATTGGAAACTAATATTTTTGGAACAAATATATTTCATTATTGTTATTTTTTAGTTCATATGTTTTTCATTTTTTCATGACCTTAAATACTTGGAAGTAAGAAGAAACATTTAATATTTTTGACTTCTGATATTAGATTTAGTGAAAATAATTAAACTTCTTGATTAGATTTTAGCTTAAAACTTTAAAAATTGAATTATTTCAAATTGGAATCGTTTAAAATAGAAAAACTTTGAATTTCTGGCATTCAAACCGAAATAATTTTATATCGAAACACTGAATATGTTTTAATTTTATTTACAAATCTTTCGAAATTGTATCGTCTGAAAATAATTATTGTATAGTTGGAAAAAATAATGAAAACCAATGCTCAGTTAAATAATTAATTTTTACAAGGAATGTCCACAATTTTACAGCTAAAAATTTTTAATATTGTAAGTTTATAATATTTCAAAATGAAAGTCTTAATAAATACATTTGCTGAGGTTATTTTCATTTCTATTAAAAATCTGTCAAAATATTAACCCCAAATACATAAAAATCATTCATAATAACTTTTAAATTAAATTCGTTCAAAATTGTGAAATTTGAAATTGAAATTGCGCTTTTCAACTTAAAATAATTAATTTTTTTAACTTAAAAAATTCAACTATTCCATTTGTTATTGAAATTGTATCTCTTTTAATTGAAAATTCAACTTTATGGTCGAATATTTAAGTTTTAAAAATTTAATTTTTGTAAATTTAACATTTGTATGTCCCACAGACGTATTTTCTACAAAATTCAACAATTGAAAATACAACAATTGTTATTAAAACTTAAATTGGACCAGTATCAATCTTAGAGCGTTCCAAATTGAAAATCTTTCAATTTCAACTGCTGAGAATTTATTATTTATTTATACAACTACTAAAAATATAACAATTTGATTTTCAACTATACCGAGCATCTAGAAATTAAAATTAATCAATTTTACAACTTAAAAGTGGACGATTTTTAAATTTAAATTGTTTAAATCAAAATTATTTTTATATAAACTGCTAAAAAATTATACAATATCAGTAAACTTTAAAATTAAAAATCTACATATTTTTAAACGTGAAAAATGAAAATCAAAAAGTTGAACCTTCAACATATATTTTTCCTGAAAAAGGGACAACTGAAAAATCCCGAAAAATAAAATTCCTGGCACTGTAAAATTCACAAATTGGAAAATTCTTGAATGATAAAATTCCCGAATAATAATATTCCCGAACAGTTTATAATATTACCGAATTGGAAAGTTTCCAAATAAGGAAATTCCAGACAGTTTATAATATTACCGATAAGGAAAGTTCCCGACAGAAAATTGCCGAATTATGAAATATCCGAACTGCAAAATTCCCGAATTTCAACAATTAAATTATTTTTATGAGTATATTTTATTCATTAAAAATACTATAATAAAATATTATTGCAAAGAATTATTTTTAATCTTTAAAGTTTCGAAATTCAAAGGCTTTCCATTAAAAATAATTCTTTAAAATAATATTTCATAATTGTATTTTTAATTAATAAAATATATTTATAAAAAAAATTTAATTGGTTTAATTCGGTTAATCAGAAATATATTATTCTTAATTACTGCTATTCAAAATTTGAATAATAATTTTCGAAACTTTAAACATTAACAATAATTCTTAAAAATAATATTTTATTATTGTATTTTTAATTAGGCTGTGTCTAGTCGTCCCGACAATTCGGGGTACTTCGAAAAGGGGATGGGCTAGTCATCCTGAATTTCGGGACGACGAAACACTTCGTTTTAATTAATAAAATATATTTATGAAAATAATTTAATTGTTGTTTTCCAATTCGCTTACATTGTAAACTATCAAAAATTTTCTTACTCGTAAATTTTCCAATTCCGTAATATTATAAACTGTTGGGGAATTTCATTATTCGTGAATTTTTCAATTCAGGAATTTTACAGTGCTGAGAATTTTATTTTTCGGGATTTGTTAGTCGTCCCATAAAAAATTAAACTATTAAAAATGTAACAATTGAATTTTCAACCATATTAAGCATTTAACAATTCATATAGAAAATTAATTAATTTTTAAATTTATAATGGACCATTTTCAAGTTTAGATCGCTTAAATTTGACATTCTTGAATTTAAGCTCCAAAAAAATGTAAAATATCAAACTTGCATTTAAAAAAAATAAAAATCCACATATTTCGAAACGTAAAAATTGAAAATCAATAAAGAAATTTTTTAAAAAGCAATAATAACTGAATATTTTAAAAGTAGCTTTCTAATTTTCAAAGCCTCTTTTACAAAGTAATCTGTGAAATAATGATAATAATTTTTTAAAAATTATAATTGAAAAATCCAACTCTTAACAAAAATGTTTTTTACATTTTCGGCTGTAACTATTTTAAGCCGGAAAAAAATAAGTTTTTCATTATTTATTTACAATTACAATAAAATAATGATGATAATCCATAACACCTATAAAATCTATAAAATATGTAAAAAATACACCGCCCCCCAAAGTACTCCCTTCCTCACTGAGTGAGTCACGCCTACATCTGGAAATTTTTTATGTACTTTCACCAAGGTTCTGGTGGTTTGGATTTTACCTTAAACTGTATGATCACTTATCATGCACTTTGCTGCAACCCAGTCCTTCGATGTTAAGGTAAGAAACCAGGCTTTGCCTAATATGTTGAATTAGGCATAATGCTCTTATCGGATTACTTGATTGCATTACAAGAATGCGTGTGTGACTGACTGAGACAGCTTTGTGCAGACTTGTAAGAAAAAAAAAATGCAACACTAACAAAAATGCTTTCGACATATTGCTCTTAAACCATCTTAAGCCTCAGAGAAAAATGAACTTCCTCATTTTTTTATAATATTAAAAATGATAAAAAGTAATATTTCAAAATTATTGTCGCTCTTGATCTTAGTAGCATAAAAAAGACGAATAAATAATAAAGAAAAAAGAGCGAGGTGGTTTGGTTGTCTCTTTTTTTTCTGCCTCTTTTTACAATTTTTATATTACTGTCTCTAATGAGCCGATTACAGTGTTGTTTAGAAACATATATCTCTCATTTTAACTCCTTCTGTGTCATTATTTTACACAAATTGACTTTCTTGAGTATATATGTTTTTAAAATATAGATTTTTTTAAACATACTTCTTTTTAAGCCATCTTGTGCAATCTTGTTACACAATTTGACTTTTTTAGATTTATTTTTTTTTAATGTACTTCCAAAAAAATTAAATATTTTTTTATCAGGTTTCAGTACTTTGAATTCGATCCTGTATAGCGAATTTTCTGCCTTGCGTGCAAGGAAAGGTGTTGCTCGTTTGGCAACACGTTTAAGCATCATCTTCACTTACTAAGTTGCATGTAGAAATGTAGAATAGCTAGCTGCACGTACACTGAAGCGACGTTTAAGTGACAGTAATACGTGTTAATCCCTCCAACAGAGACAGTTATCTCTTATGTTCTTTTCTTTTATTAAGACTTAGACAAACTATTTCATTATTAGACTTGACATTTTTATCCTACATATTTTAAGAAAAAAGCATGAATGTGCACGCGATTTTAAACCATAACAACTTTCTATATTTATTTGCAAATAAGTGAAGGGGTTCAAATTCTGTAATTTTTTCAGATGAAATATGGCATGAATAAATCTGTACATGTTTTAGGGAAGTGAATTTAAAAAATTGAAATTTAATTTGATTAAAATATAAGATCTACTCTTTAAAATAAGACAATAAATGTTAAAAAATATGTATTGGTTCTCGAATTATCATAAAAAATGTGAAAGCGTGCCCCAACTGAAAATCGGTCGGTCGAGCGTCAGTCGAGCAGTCAAGTAAATCAATTTAATCTTTTATCTCTTATATTTTATGCTCGACTAACACTCGACCAAATGATTTTCGACTTGAGCATGCTGTCATATTTTTTATGATAATTCGAGAAAAAGTGAAATTTTTTTTATATTTATGGGCTTATTTTAAAGAATTTGAAATTAAAAAGAATTTGAAAGTTAAAATTTTTTTCCATTCACGTTTCCAAAGCATTTAGAGAGTGGAAGCAAAAAATCGAAAATAAAAAAAATGGATATTGCTCGGTTTTTATTACATGATATCTGTTCCATTTATTTATGGAAAATACTTTATGTAGGGCTTGAACCGCGCGGAATTTAATAAGCTGTCTATCAGTTAAAAAATGGTAAATCCTCTTTTAAATTAAATGTTTTGTTTATGAAGATAATTGATTTATGGTGAAAAATGTTAAGATAGAGTAAAATTATTTCAAAATTGTAAATCTTATTCAAATCTATATCGATATTTCCGCTGAAAACTGTTCATTTAACTTCAAATTGTAGCCAAACTTTTAATTTTTTTAAGGATCTAATTCATCTTACTAAAAATATTGACTTCTCGTGTAATATGCCAACAGAACCTAAAATGATTACAAAATTGTTTATCTTGGTAAAAATTGATACCCGTTTTTATTGAAAAACGCGAGAACAACGATCAAAAAAATATCATCTTAGAAATCCAATAATCTTTTTTATTAAAAGTACAGATTTTTGGTATAAAATGCAAAAAAACAACAGAAATGGTTAAATCAATAACTTAATGTTAATTTGGAAAATCCAATGATGTTTTAAAATAAATAAAAATTTATTCTAAATTTTAAATCTTCTTTGAAATTTGATGAGTTTTTTTTAGAATAACTGGTTTCCAGAAAAGAAAACTTTGACATAACCTTAAATTGTTAAAAAATTGTAAATCTTTTTTGAAATATATATATATATATATATCAAAATTTCCGCCAAAAATGGCTAACTTTACCTAAAATTGTAAAAAAAATTATCTTCTTACAAATCCTAAAGTTATAAAGTTTTATGCGGATTTTCAAAATCGTTTTGTAAAATAAATGATTAATATATAAATAAATTGTATACTATAATTATATCTAATAATCTAATATCTAATAATATTATTAATAGTATTATTGAATTTATCATCATAAAATAATGATTTGCAAATATCGACCTCAAAAGTCTGTTTTATAGGGTCCCGAAAAAATCCCATAAGTGAAAAAATGAGTTTTACGAGTTTTTTTCGCTATGATTTTATCGTGGTTTTTTAAATGCGAATTGTTTTTAATGCATAGAATACTACTTTATACTTAAAATAAGATGTTTACATAAATTATCCAAACAATTTAATATTGTTTTTAGAAATGTTCTCACAGAAAAGAGATAAAAAGTTTCGGTTTTTAAAAAAGTGTTCCACATTTTAATAAATTATTAATTAAAGTAATTAATATTTCATTAATGTCAACAAACATAATTGTTTAACCAATGAACTATTATTGTTAATAATATTCTCTTTAAATAATTCTAGAAATTGCGTTTTTTTCTGAGATTTTCAATTTTTTGTCACTTTTCACTTGGAGGGAGTTGCTATTTAATTTTATTTAGCAAAAATGATTGTTTAAATAAATTATTATTGTTACTTATAGCTATATTCTTCAATATTAATACTAGATAGTTGTGTTTTTTCTGAAATTTTAAACTTTTTATTCACTTTTTAATTACAGTAAATCAATAATTAATTGAAGTTAACAAAAATAATTGTTTGAACAATATTTTATTATTTAAAAAAAAATTCACTTTGCCTAATAGTAAAAAGGTGCAGTTTTTTAAAAATTGTTTACTTTTCATCCGCATTTCACTTTCAGTGAAGTAATAATTAATGAAAGTTAACAGAAATAGATGTTTAAACAATGCATTACTATTGTAAGTATTGTTCTCTTTGCTTAATGGTAAAAAGGTTTCGTTCTGAAATTTTGAACTTTTTTGTCCACTTTTTAATTGCAGTAAAGCAATATTTAATTCAAGTTAACGAAAATAGTTCTTTAAACAATGCATTACTATTGTAAGTAATATTCTCTTTGCTTAATAGTAAAAAGTTGCGTTTCGTTCTGAAATTTTAAACTTTTT
>JAUELO010000328.1:602853-612869 GCA_032357855.1 Amphibolips quercusostensackenii
TATATACACACATGCATATATCGACGTATCGTAAGAAGAGCATTACTCATAGGCTACACATACGAGCTGAGCTCTTCTTAATAATAATAATTGTGTATACTATATGTATACATACGTCATATATATATATATATAACATGTACTATATATAATGTCGCGCAAAATCCGACCGCGCAACATGTACGTGGTGCATCGGATCTCGCTAATGCCGACGGCAGTCATTCTTTTCTTCTTCTTATACGTAAATATATATATATATATATATATATATATACCTGTGTAAGTGTAGTAATGCACGCATACAGGTATAATTATGTTTGTACAAGTCTAAAAACAACTGGTTAAATCATTAAAATTCTGTGAAATATTTCTAAATTTTAAGAGATACATTTAAATGTTTGAAATTCCTTTAAAACTCATTAAAATCGTTAAAATACTCGGAAATCTTCCCGAACCTTTAAAAATCCTTTACAATATATTATAATCCTATAAAAAATATTAAAAAAAAATAAAAATAATCAAAATCTTTTAAAATCCTTTATAATATTCGGAAATTGTTTCAGCTTCCCTTAAATTATTAGAAATTTCTTTACGTTTTTTGAAACCACGTGAAATGATCGAAAGCTTTTTATATTTCTTAAAATCCGTTGAAATACTTCAAAATAATTTTAAAAACTTTTGAAATTCCTTTAAATTTGCGAATCATATAAAAATTTCTTGTTATCCATCAAAATTTGTGAAAATACTTCCGTATCACAGCATATCCTTTGAAATCCCGTGAAATGTTTCGAAATCTTATAAACTTCGCTTAAACCCTCTAAAAACTGTGAACATTTTTAAAATCTTCAAAATCTTATAAAAATCACTTATCGCCCTTTTAAATGTCTGCCAATTCCGTAACGTGGTTAAAAATTGGTTAAAATTCTTAAACTTCCATGAAATATTTAAAAATCTTACCAGATCCTTAGGAATATAGGAAATCCTTTTAAAATTGATTGGAATCCTAAAATTCGTGGGAATCCTTCTGAATCTCTTGAAATCCCTTACAAAATATTATAATCCATAAAGATATTTTCAAATCCATAATAAAATTTCTTGTATTCTCTCAAAATCCTTTATAATATTCGGAAGTTCTTTTTGAAATCCCTTATACCTTTTAAAATCTATTCAAATCTTTTTAAAAACCCGTGGAATCATTAGAACGCCTTTATATCCCTTAAAATCTTTGAAAATCCTTGAAAACCCTTTGATTTTTCTAAGCCCCTTTGAAACACCTATAAATATGCAACATGTAAATAAAATCTTCTGATATCATTCGAAAGTCGTGGATGTACTTCGAAATCACATCAAATCCTTTAAAATCCTTTGCAATCACGTGAAGTATTTTTAAATCTCTTAAAATATTTAAAAATGCCTTAAAACTTTTCAACAACAGTGAAAGTCCTTGAAATTTTCAAAATACCATGAAAATTACTTACAATTCTTTAAAAAGCTCGGAAATCCCTTAAAATCTCTGAAAAATAACATCTAAAATCCTCAAAATTCTATAATCATCTTTGAAATCCCTTCAAAATTATTTGAAATCCTTAAAATGCGCGAAAATCTTTCCGAATCTCTTCAAATTCTTAATACACGAAGAAAACTGTATAGTTGTAAGATCCATAGATATGGTTGTCACAACCACAAGAAATAGTAAAGCATGTCTAAACTAAAACTGTCGTTTCCACAACTTAATAGCTGTTTGCATAAGAAATTAGTTATAAGATTTACACTGTGTGTCTGACACAAGTATGTACTGTAGTTGTTGCAACCACTCTATGTGGTTGCCGCAACCATACACTGTGCTTTCCACAAAAACTGTGTATTTGCAACAACCATACACTGCGATTGCCACAACCACACAGTAAAGGTTCTCATGAATAGGATGTATCTGTCACAACTAGCATTGCAGATTGAAGAAAAAATTCTCAGCATTAATGATACATAAGTTTTTATTTAAATTCGCCTTTCACTAAGGCAGAAAAAAGAGATCTTTTTTCCACTTACTATGCAACGTTTTCAAATTTTTCTTACAATACATAAATTTACGTATAATACACAAAGTTTTATTCGGCTTAAACTCAATTAAAAAAATAAAATGAAAAACATCATACTTGCAATGTACAAAATGTTTACAAACATACAAATACCTGCATTCAAAGCACGCAAGAAACAATATGATGGCGTCGGGGCCCTGATGGGTGATGCTACGGGATGTTTTGGCGCACTTGGATTTGCGCAGCTCTGCGCACCAATTAATCAGAACTGGATAAGATATAAACACTCTGGTTGTGGGATAATTCCAACAATGTGGTTGTGGTAGCTACAAGCTTGTGGCTGTTGTAACCATATTATGAGATCACCCAACTACACGAAACAGAAGAGGCACCAATTAAACGTAGTTATAAGCTACAAACAGCGTAATAGTGGGAGTTACAACGCTGTGTCTAAAAGCGTGTGGTTGTGGCTATTATGTCATTGGGATCTGACAAAAACGTAAATAAAAGATGTTTCAACAAGACCATTGGGCATTGCAACCATATTGTATGCAATTTGATATTTTTAGTTGCTGCAAACAAACCAGTTTTCTTCGTGATATATTCGGCAATCCTTTCAAAATCCTTTAATTTTGTTGAAATTTCTTAAAATCCTTTGAAACACCGTAAAATCACTGAAAGCTCTTTATATCTCTTAAAATTCGTTAAAATTCTTATTAATAATTTGAAATCTTTGCGAATCTTTTGAAATATTTGGAAATCTTCGAAATATTAAAATTCCTATATATCCATTAAAATCCCTAGATGTCCATTAAAATTCGTAAATATACTTCTATATCACATTATATTCTTCGAAATTCCGTGAATTGTTCCAAAATATATTAAAATCACTTAAAACCGTTTTAAATTGTAAAAATCCTTAAAATCTTTAAAATATTCTAAAAAACCACTCATAAAATCCCTAAAGATTCTTTAAATTCTGTAACAATCGGTTAGAATCTTTACGAATATCCTGAAATCCCTCACAATGCATTAAAATCCATCAGAATCTTTTAAAAGATATTAAAATTCCTCAAAATTTCTTAAAATTCTTTGAAATCCCATAAAATCATCGAAACGACGAAACCGCTTTAAATCTCCTAAAATCCCTAAAAATCCCTCAAATTCTTTAAAAATCATTCAATAATTTCAAAATCTTTTGAAATCTCCTGAAATCCTGTTCAATCTCTTAAAAGTACTTTAAATTAAAACAATCTAATTAATACTCCCGGATAACTTTTATCATTCACAAAAATGCCTATCACATCTTTTGAAACCCTTAAAAATTTTGTGACTTATTTTTTAAATAATTTAAAACCTCTGAAAATCCCTTAAACTCTCTTAAAATCCTTTAGAATCTGTGAAAATTGTTTTTAATTCCTTAAAATCCCTAATAGTCCGTAAACTATCCAAATCCTTAGTAGCTCTTGAAATCCTTCAAAATTAAGTAAAATGTATGGGATTTTTATTAAACACCTTGAAGTTCCTTAAAATTTTGTAAAATCCATTGATAAAATTAAGGTGTTCTCTGAAGTCGTACTAGGTAATTTCCTCGGTAATTTCTTCAAACTTTTAAAATTTTTTAAAAATTATTTCAAAAACTGCCCAAAAACTTTTTTAATTCCTTGGAATATTTTGAAATTGTTTAGGATCTCATGAAATCCCTAAAAAGCCTTAAAAATCTCCTTAAATTCCGTGAAAATGTTTTAATTTTTTACAATAGCTTGGAGTTGTTTAAATCAAATAAAAATCCATTGAAATCTGTTGTTCGTTCCTTTGAGGCTGATTTTCTATTTTAATTGTGTTTAAAGTCTATTAAGAATAAACAATGCAAGAAAAATTTATAAAATATTTATAGAAATTTTCTGGGATGGAATATTTCCTCTTCATACAGAAAAAAATGTTTAAGCACTTCCCAATGTGTTTTGAAATAAAAAAAGTGACTGTACATAAATATTCATAATTTTTATCAAATTAATATATCAAAAATTGTTTTCATGTGATTTTACTTGGCTAAAGTTATATAATAGAAATCAAAAATACAAATTACTAGTAACCATTTATATCAAACATTTCGCTAAATACTTATATTTATACATAAAAATTTTAAAAATTGTAGCGGATTTTATGGAGGTTTTTATATAGCAGGAAATGGTGCTTTGTCATTAAGGTTATTGCCTTGCTTTATATATATGAAATGTATGTATGCATATATATATATATATATATATATATATATATATACATACATACATATCTTTAGTACGGGCAGTTCTTATATTGAAAAATTATCTTGTATAAGTTTTATTGAATTTATTGTTGAAAGTATTATCAAACAAATCTTAGTTATTTAGGTCTCTCCAAGACTTTTAATTTTTCTCTGATAAAATTGAGTTAAACCACTTTTAGGTTAAAGAGAATTTGAGTCTCAGCAGAAAAGCAAAAATATATTTTTTTATGAAATTATTAATTTTATGAACGATTAGTTATTTTCATTTTTCCTTCAATGAATATTAAAAATAGTCCAGTCACAAATTAATAAAAAAAAGTAAACCATTTTGCAAAAGTTTTTTATAATTTATAATTTTTTTGAACGAACACTAACTTGTGAAATGTGTAATGGTAAGTAATCAAGTAATCATGTACAAAGAATCTTAAAAAACAAATATAATTAAATAAAAAAAATGTGCCTTCTTTGACTAAATTAGATTTCCTGATCAAATTTTTTATTACAAATCATGGAGAATATTTATTTCAGTTTTAAGTTAAACAACTGTAAAAATAAATAAATAAATAATTTTTAAACTGGAAGTTTCGTCCAAGTGTTAAAAGTTAACAAATAACTGATTTTACGAAACAATTTGACGTCTGATATGTTTTATATTTAACCCATTCAGTTTGAAATTTTGTAATTAAAAAAAGAACAGTTTTTTAATACTTAGCACTAAATGTCTGTTCATTGAAAGTTAGCAATTATGAATCAAATATTCAAAAACAAAGCATTTCAAACTGGATTTTTTAAAATAGAAAGCCTTGCATCGATAAAATTTTGAGTGATAAATTTCAATTTTGAACATTACAATTTTAATTATTCGATTTTATGATTCTTCAATTTCTAAATTAACGTGTTGAATTCTGATACATGAATGAGAATTTTGCGTAGATATTATTTCAAAATGACCTTAAATTTAAATAATTCAAATTAACAGGATTTATGTGTGAACAAACGTTTTAATTTCACACTGATTTTAAAGAAAGTGAACAAATTTCAATATTTAATTTTTTTTCGAATTGGAAGACCTTTTTTCAGAATTTAAATAAATGAAAGGTAGGCAAAGTTAGTACTTTTAACATTTTTATTGAGTCCAATACTAGGAAACCTTGGTTTTGAGTATTTTACGAATTGGAAAAAGGATCATTTTTAATGAGTTCACGGGAAGAATTTCATGTTTTCACATTTTTTTAAATTGGAAGTGGCTCTTTTTCTTTTTTTTTTTTTAATTTTTCTTGAGCTCTAAAAAATGAAATTTTGATTTTCAAATTTTTCTTAATTGGAACAGATCAATCTTTTATTTTTAACGTTTTTACGAAGTAAACAGGGACAAATTTAAAACTTTTAACATTTAGATGAAAGGTGGAAACTTTTTGTTTTAAATTTTGTACTGATTATTGGAATTTAATTTTAAATTATTTAATTTGAAAGTGTTAAAAGCTTCCATTCTATACGTGTAAATTATTTAACGTTTTAATAAAAAATTTTGGAATTACACATTTATTAAGCTTCGATGGTGAAAGTTTAAAATACAGAAGAATTTTACTCTGAATTATGTAATATCAACTCTCCATTTATATTCCACAGTTTAAGTTCTCGAAATAAGTCCAAGGAAAAAAGTTTGCATTAATTATTCTAAATGTTTATATCTTTTAGTTAGTTTGTGATAATTTCACCCGTGTTTATTCTTCAGACAGTACACCTAATCTGGCCACCTTTACTGAGTAACGTTCTGGAAATATACCTCTTAGGTGCTAGGCGTACCCTATCGCACAGGGAATGACGCGGACCTCATTGCACAGCAAATTGAGCCTCATCCACTCTGACATTCGACAGCCTCTCTAGCTAAGCCGTGGTGCAGGGAGCGGTCTCTCTGAGGTCATCAGATGCACATTTTTAACGCACTGGCTTATACTGCAATGTAAGTGCATGCGTGTATGTTTTCATTACTCAAAATAGACCAGCGACCACTGAGCGATCATTCCCTCGCCATAGAGCCTCTACCTTGGAAGGTAACTAGCCTTTTTTGATGACAACTTTAGTTAAAGGTGTGTTCCGAACCACCAAAGATCCGGTAGAAGTACAAAAAAAATTTCCAATAATACCGGTATAGGGATCGAACCGCCTTGTTCCTTCTCGGAAGTCTGACGTGCTACTGCCTGAGCCACCGATGCGCCTCTTTAAATCTTTTACTAAAAGTCCTTGAAAATTTATAAAAATTTTGGTACCCGTCCAATATTCCTTAATTATTTTTACACTTTTTACAAGACAATTTTTTCCGTGTATATATTTTTATATACTGTAAATAATCTAGTGACTGGAGGCATTTAGCCAACGAATTTCTAAACGTTAAATATCTTCAGCAGCACGTAGGAGCGTAAAGAGAATTCGGAATTTCATGAAGCATTCCTTGTTCCCAGGATTTTCGCGGGAAGAGCAAGGGGAGAGCTCTAGACAAGACTCTCAGATTTAGGGCCAACCCCTGGTAATAATTTGAGAATTACTTGCAACTTTCTCAGAAGCTTAGTTATTTTCCAAAGTACTTCAAAGTTCCACTTCATTCATGCAAACTTGAAACCACCTACTTTCCAGTTGCTCTAACGCCAACGGTTAAATTAATACTCGCCTGAAAGTCGAATACAAGGACGATAAATAATTACTGATGTTTCTGGAGAAATTATTATTGTGGTTGTACTCCAGGGGTTTATTCTTCACTAAAATCGATTGCTTATTTTTAGACGCAGGTGCATCAGAGCTTTTAATTAAGATCCAATTCTTTAGGTAGGTGGAATCAAACCATCAGAATCTGGTCCTTTATAAATTTATATATCTGGCAATTTTCATACGATTTTTCAGGTATTTATAATAGATAAAGGAGAGTAATTGTAAAAACCGGTTTTTAAAATTCCCTAATTTTTCCTTTTAACGGAATAAAAGAATTTAAAATTTAGATATATAATTTTTAAGTAATCTTTTTTATTCAAACACAAAAAGTGACTACAAGTGATTTTTCTGCAATAATAATGTGATTAATGTTCTTCTGCGTTTAGAAGAATTCAAAAGAATTCAATTCGTAAGGCTTCAAAACAATTCAGTTTAAATTCAAAAGAATGCAAATAAATTGGATTTTTTAAAATACAAAAATGCTAATGATTTAAGTAAAATTAAGAGTGAATTTAGAAGAAATTAAGGAAAATAAGAAGAATTCGATTAAATTTATTAGAATTCGAGGTAAATTACAAAAAAAATCAAGTGAATTAAAAACAAATTAAAAATATGAAAAATGCACTAAATTCAGTAAGTTTAAAATTAATTTTGCAGAATTCCAGTGAATCGAAAAGATTAAATTATATTTAAAAAATCAACAGAATTGAAAAAAATTCTAAGAAATTGAAAGGAATTGAAGTTTAATGATACACAAATACAATTAAATTGCAAAAAATAATAAAAAATATAATGATTAAAATCCTTAGAAATCCCTTGCAATTTCTAAGCCTACTGAACATGATTTTAAATCTTCAAAAATATCCAAAAATATTTAAAATCGGTTAAGTCCCTTTAATTTATTGAAATAAATACGAAATTCTTTAGAGTCTTTAGATGCCCTCAAGTATTTCAAATCTTTTGAACCTTTACAAGTCCTTTATATCTTTTTTAATGCTCTTTAAAATTCATTGGAATTTTAAAAAAATCCCTAAAATGTTTAAAATCTTTTCGAAGTCTTTTGAAATCGCTGGAATTTTAAAAATTCATTAAAATTTCTTAATGTTATTTAAATCCATTGACAATCCTTGTGATCATCTTTTGTTGACTTTTGAAAAAATAACATGCATTTTCAAGCAAGTAGTTGAATTTTGAACTAGAAAGATAAATTTAAAACCCAAAAGTTGAATAATTAAATTTTCTGTTAAAAGATTAATTTTCATCCAACAAAAAAAGAGTATTTTCATCAAAATAGTGAAATTTTAAGACAAAAAGATGAATTTTAAACTAAAATCATAAAAGTTATTGCAATTAAAAAATCAATGTTTTACAAAATAAAAAGATATTAAAAAAACAGTTCAACTGTCAACCAAGGGGATTAATTTTCGAGAAAGAAGATTAATTTTATACCAAAGACGATTTTTTCAAAAAGACATGAATTTTTAACCAAATGGTTGATGTTTTAACAAAATAGTTAAATTTTAATCTCAAAAGATGAATTATGAAGCATAAATCTTAATTTCCTACCAAAAAAAAAAATGAAATTTCATCAAAATACATGAATTTTGCACAATGAAAGACAAATCTTGACTAAAAATGAAAGAGCCTAATTATCTGTTAGAAAATAGATTTTTCAAAAACTGAAATTAAAAAATTAGTAAAGTTTACAACCAAATCATTAAAAATACGCTTTTTTCTTGTTTAGATTGATACTCGCGTCAATGAAAGGTACGTGCCTCAGATCTTCTGAGAAAAATCAAGAAGACGCAATTTTGACCCATTTTCGAGAAAAATTCATTTTAAAAATTGCGAACGGATGGTCATCGGGCCGGTGTAAAAGTATTTCGAAGCGTCGGAGGCTCCCTGGTAAGAGTCCGTGGCTGATAGCCGCAAGGTTGCGCGCTAAATTCTCGCTATCTGTACTTTAGATGTTTTTTTTATTTATCAATATACTTGTTTATTCCATTTTTGAATAACATTCATTATAATTATGCCATTTAACGATTATTTATTCCTTATTTTCAATAAAAACTCTCCTTGTTGTATTTTTATGATCACTCGGTTGGACAATTGTGCATTTTATTAAAATTTCTTATTCTTTAATAGTTTCTAGTATTTGTATTTTCAAATTAAAGTAGAAAAGAAGTGTTTCAAATAAATATTCCAAAAATAAATACAAAATTAGAATGTTTTCTGCAAACTACACAAAAAAACACGTAAAGAATAGCCAATTATATTTCATTTATTTTTTTTACATTTACATTTATTCTTAAATATCATTGTTGATTTATATCATTATAATTATATAGTATCGCACGAACCAGAGTATATCTATGAAATGAGTCACTGCAT
This sequence comes from Amphibolips quercusostensackenii, assembly GCA_032357855.1. Lineage (NCBI taxonomy): Eukaryota > Metazoa > Arthropoda > Insecta > Hymenoptera > Cynipidae > Amphibolips > Amphibolips quercusostensackenii. Next base: position 612,256 of record JAUELO010000328.1, read on the forward strand.
CCACTGGCATTTCGTATTTATTATTGAAATTTTTATTTGAAACACTTTGTTTCTACTTTAAATAAAAAATATAAATACTAGAAACTATAAAAGAATAAGCAATTTTAATGAAATGCACAATTGTCCAAACGAGTGATAATAAAAATACAATAAACAGAGTTTTTATTAAAAATAAGAAATAAATAATCATTGAATGGCATAATTATATCAAAGTTATTAAAAAATATTATAAACAAGCATTTTGATGAATGAAAAATTGCGTCTTCTTGATTATTCTCAGAAAACCTCTGGTACGTACCTTTCATTGAGTAGAGTATAAATCCAAACAAAGAAAGCGTACCTAAAGGTCCCCTTGTAAAATAGATACATTCGACACTACGAATGGAATACTTTAATATTCATTTTAAAAATTAACTTACAAAAAAAACGAATTTTCAACAAAATAGTGGAATTTGCAACTAAACTATTCTCAGCTAAAACAAGGAATCTTACAACAGCAAAATGAGTTTGATGAGTTTGTTTGACAAAAAAAGTCGTTGAACTTTTGACCGAATAGTTGAATTTTCAGAACTGATTGCGTCCGCAGTTTCGTGAAGAGAGGAGCCACGGGGACG
>JAUELO010000328.1:648885-659773 GCA_032357855.1 Amphibolips quercusostensackenii
TGTTGCACTTGTTCATAGGAGCCGTTGATGTTTATCCCACATTGCTATGATCCCTTCTACAATCTATTGAAAGAATGAGCCTAGTTTTTCGAATTAGATGAATAGAAATTGATTGTCTGAGATATCCACCCTTTACTACAAGATTTGATTGATTTCGATGACAGTTTGGTTTTCGAGTGTATGTTCTGGGAAGATAAACACTGAAAAAGGTTCTTGATAGACATAAGCGGTTTACGAAAAACTTAACCTTATGTTGAAAATTCAACTGAAATCTTTTTTGGTTAAGTATTCAACTATCTTATGCAAGTTTGTCTTTTTGGTTTAAAAATTCATTGTTTTAGTTTAATTGTTATCTTTTTTGGTACAGGATTATTTTTTTTTCTGAAAATTTAACTATTTCAGTTAAAAATTCATTATTTTGTTGAAAATTCATCTCTGGTTAAAAGTTAAACTTTTTTGTTAAAAATCAATTTTTTATTTTGGAAATTTAACTTTTTCATTTGTCGTTGAAAATTAATCTTTTTAATTGAAAATTCGTCTTTTTGGTTAAAAAATTCATATAGTTTAGTAGAGAATTCACCTCTTTCTTTGAAAACTCGTTTTTGTTTTATTGAAAATTTTTCTTCTTTAGTTAGAAATTTAAGTACTTGTTTGTTGAAAATTTGTCGTTTTACAGGTTCGCTTCTAGGTCAACTCAAAAATTTTATTTATTTTTTTTTTTGGTTGAAAAATCAACTACTTCAATATTTATTAAAAATTTATCTTTGCAGGTTGAAAATCCAAGCATTTGTTCAAAAATTCAACTATTTTGTTAAAAATTTAACCGTGTTAAAAAATTTGTTTGTCTGGCTTAGGAATTCAACTATTTAGTTGAAAATGCAAATATTGCTGGTTAAAGTTTAAACTTTTAATTAAAAATTCTACTATTTAGTTAAAAGTTAAACTAATTAGTTAAATATTTAATTATTTATTTACAAAATTTAGCTATTTTGTGCAAGACTCGTCCCTTTTGCTTTAAAGTTCAATTATTTGGTTCTAAATACAATAAGTTGATTAAAAGTAATTTCTCTTGTTAAAAATTCAACTATACGGTTGAAAATTCATCTTTCTTCATTAAAAATAAAGTTTTTTGTTGAAAATTCATTTTTTTGAGTTTAGAAGAAATTCGGACTATTTAATTGAAAATTCGTCTACGTATGTAGAAAATTCAAGAATTTGCAAAAAAATTATACTAGTTTGTTGAAAATTTCATTCTTGTGTTAAGAATGAGTATTTTTTGTAAAAAGCGAATGTTTTTGGTTGAGAATGCAAATTTTTTGTTTGAAAATTCATGTATTCTGATGGAAATTTTATCTTTTTGCTTAAAATATCAACTATTGACTTTTTTATGAGAATTCATCTTTGTAGGTTTCAAATTTGACTATTTGGTCCAAAATTCAAGTATTTTGTTAAAAATTTGATTATTTAGTTGTCAATTAACCTGTTTAAAAATAAATTCGCCTTTTTACTTTGAAGGTCAATGATTTCGTTGGAAATGCATTAATTCGGTTAAAAATAATTTTTTTTTGGAAAAGTCGTCATTTTGAGTTAAATAGAAAACACGATTATTTGGTTGAAAATTCATTGTCGTAATAGATAGAAAATTCACCTATTCGGTAAGAAAATTCAACCATTTTGTTCAAAATTTAAATATTTAATGGATAATTAAAGTTATTTCTTATAAATAAAAAGTTACCTTTTTTGGTCTAAAATTCAACTGTCTTCTTGAAAATTAGTCCTTTTGGGTCAGAGATTCATTTTTATGATAAAAAAGTCATAATTGTTGGCTAGAATAAATAATTTATTCTTGTAAAAAAAAATTCTATGTTAAAAATATTACAAGATTAAAATGTTGTCCTTTAAAGATTGATGGTCAGAGAAAATGAAAAATTGATCAGGGAATTTTATCTTTTTTTTCAAAATGAATTTTTTTTCAGCCACCCTTGTATTGCACCTGATTGTAGAACCTGTTGATGTTTATTCCACATTGCCATGATCCCTTACACGATCTATAAAAAGGAATGACCCCACTTTTTCGAATCAGATAAATAGAAATTGATTCCTCTTAGGAGGAACGGTATACGAAAAACTTCACTTTATGTTAAAAATCGTACTGAATTTTTTTCTGGTTAAATATTCAACTATTTTCTTGTAAATTCATCTTTTTGGCTGAAAAATTCATCTGTTTTAGCATTTTTTTCATCTTTTTGGGATAAGAGCTCAATTTTTTTGTCAAAAATTAATCTTCTTTGGTTAACGATTCAACTACTTGGTGTATAATTGAATCACTTTGTTCTAAAATCATTTTTTGTATTCATCGTTTTTGATGAAATGACATCTCTTTGGTTAAAGGTTAATATTTCCAGCCGAAAATGTGACTATTCCATTCATAAATTCTTCATTTTAGTTGAAAATTCATCTCTTAACTATATTGTCAAAACTTTGTTTTTTTTTTAGTTTAAAATTATTTGTTTTAGCCGAAAATTTAACTTTTCCATTTTTTGTAGAAAATTATTCTGTCTTAGATGAAATTTGGTCTTTTTAGTTCAAAAATTCATCTTTTTAGTTTGAAAATTCACCTGTACAGTAGAAATTTTACATCTTCGGTTGAAAATGAGTTTTTTTTTCTGTTGGAAATTACTTTTTTTAACTGAAAATTTAACTTTTTAATTTTTGGGTGGAAATGTGTCTTTTTTAGTTGTAAATTTAACTATTTCTTTAAAAATTCATGTATTTTGTGGAAAAGTCGTCTTTTTTGGTAAAAAATTTTCTTCTTAGTTGAAAATGCTTTTTTTTCAACTTTTTAAGTTGAAAATTCAACTATTTAATTAAGAATTAAATTCAATCACTTTGTTACAAGTTCACTAATTGCAACTTTTAGGTTAACAATTAATTTTTTTAGTTAAAGATTAATTTTTTAGTGGAAAATTAATTTTTGTTTAAAGTTTAACTATCTGGTTGAAAATTCAACTATTTGGTTCAAAATTCATATTCATAGGTAGAAAATTCAAGTATTTGGTTTAAAATGCAACTAGTTTGTTGAAAAATTCAATTATTTTGTCAAAATTAATCTCTCTGTGAACAATATTTAGCTGCCTTCTGAAAAATTCTTCTTTTTGAAAATTTAATTATTTGGTTATAAGTTCCATTATTTGTAACTTTTTATTAAAATTTTTGTTTGTTTGCAATTGCAACTATTTGATTGAAGATTTAATTGCTTAGTTAAAATTTTAATTATTATTTTAGGATTTCGTCTCTTTTGATTTATAGTTCAATTATTATTTGTTGGTAAATAAAACTTTTTGTTCAAACATTATTTTTTTTTGTGTTTCAAAATTTAAATTTCTGGTTGAAAATTCGTCTATCTTGATGAAAAATTAACTTTTTTGTTAAATATTTATCTTTTCAGTTAAAATAGCAAATTTTTTACTTGTTAATAATTGATTTTTGCTGATAGGAAATTCAATGATTTAGTGAAAAATTCAACTATTTTGTTGAAAATTCAACTATTTTGTTGAAAATTCAACTATTTGATTTAAAATTTATCTTCATAAGGAGGAAATTCAAGTATTTGGTTTAAAATGCAACTATTTTGTTAAAAATTCAATTATTTTGCTGCAAATTCAACTCTTCATGTTCAAAATTCAGCTGCCTTTCAAAAAATTCTTCCTCTTATAAATTTGATTATTTACTTATAAGTTCCATTATTTGTAACTGTTTGGTAAATATTTTTGTCAAGTCAACTATTTAGTTGAAAATTTAATTATTTAGTTAGAAGTTCAAATATTTTTTTCAAGATTCGTCTCGTATCCTTCAAAGTTTAATTATTTGGTTTTAAATGAAACTTTTTCATCGAAAATTAATTTTGTTGTGTTTTTAAATTTAACTTTTTGTTTGAAAATTCATCTACCTAGATAAGAAACTAGCTTTTTTATTAAATATTTGTTTTTTTAGTTATAATAGAAAATTTTGTTATTTTGCTAATAATTTATCTTTTTCGGTAGGAATCTCAAGCATTGAGCGAAAACTAAAACTATTTTGGTGAAGATTTAATTAGTAAGATGTAAATAAGAATAAAAATATTTGGTTAAAAAGTCATATTTTTTGGATGTAAATGCATCTTTTATAGTAAAAGAAATGTTTGATAAATGAAAATAATTAAATAACTTTTAAAATATTTAATTCAAATGTAAAATTGATTTATTCCATTTATAAAAGATTCTAAATTAAAAAAAAAAAAGTGTGTGACAGTGTGGTCACACGGCAGAAGTGAAACTATGATAAATTAACTTTGAAATTTTACGTTAGGAATCACCATAAGTTTTGAGAAGATCGCACAGTAAGAGAGTGCAGAGAGAGAGAGAGAGAGAGAAAGTGAGGAAATCGAAGAGAAGTCTTCAGAGCTATTGCGAATCGCCGCACGAAAGGGAGACTCGAATACAGAGCGAAGGGGAAGGAAGAAAGGGAAATGGGAAAGGGGAGGAGGGAGGGAAAGGATGTAAGGAAAAAAGGGACAGGGGAAAAGCAAGAGAGAGACTGAGAGATTTCTCGGTCCAGACCCCGCCTGGTTGTACGGTCGGACGGTAGTACAGTCGGTCATTTTTTTGAATTTACTCCTGTCCCGAAAGAAGTTTCACTTCAAAAATTCTACGTGAGGATAAATGAAAAATTGATCAGAGTAGAATCATGTATTTCTGAAAATCAATTTCTTCAGCCACCCTGTTGCACCTGTTCGTAGAACCTGTTGGTGCTTACTCCACATTGCCTTGATCCCTTCTTCTACCTTTAAAGAGAAATGAGCCCAATTTTTCAAACCAGGTAAATAGAAATTGATTCCTTGAGATACTCAGCCTCCATTTCACGATTTCATTGATTTCAAAGAGTCGGTTTTCTGAATGAGTTTTCTGGGAAGAGGAACAGTGGAAAAGGTTGTTGGAGAGGAGCAGTATACGGAAAATGAATGAAAAATATTGTCTCCGACACAATAGCCCTGAATCCCACAAAAGAGTACCGGTAGTCTCATACTCGCCACGTCTTGATATGGAGGAAAGAGGGCAAGTTATACGAAGGATTACGAGATTGCCACGAGGGGATTACGAAGATGGCTCCTGGGGACGTCCAATCTCAAGGATAAACACTTTCTGACGTTCTTACCACGGCTAACCCGCCTCGCCACTCTTTTGCCAACCGACGCCACTCTTTTACCGTCCGACGATTTTCCTTCGTTCATTCCTTTCTTTCTTGATCTCGTATTCTCGATTTTTCTCGTTTCCTTCTTAGCATAAAGCAGGCAAATGGAAATGCTCTTGAAAACTCATTTTCCTTTGTCCAAAGCACGGAACGATATTACAAATTTAATTAAAAAAATACGTATCAGGATGGAAGTTCTTGTTTTCTTCCACTACTCGGAAAACGTTTTAATGTTTCTTTTCTCAAATTAGCTATGAAGAACTCCGCTATTATTTTCTGTTTCTTTTTGATATTTTCCTTCTTAGGAAAATCGTGAAAATATATGATGAAGGGAACATTGTTTTCAGATAACTTGAACTGACTTCGTGTCAGAGTGTTTACCAGAGGAATGATTTTAAATTTTTGGTATTTCCTGGTTTCTCCAGGTCACTTGTTAATTTTTTTTTTTGGTTATTTCGAAAGGGGTTACAAGATTTAAATGATTTCAAACAATTTTAAAAGATTTTAAGAGTTTCTAAACGGTTTAAAAGATTTCTGATTTGGGAATTTTCCGTCCAAACTTATAATTAAATTTTTTTTTAAACTTCTCTTTACCAAATAATATTTGAATTTATTTATAAAATTCCTTGTTCCAAGTCAGTATTTTATTTATTTGTAAATTTTTATACTATAATTCAGAAAAATATAGAAACTCCCTTTTTTTAAAATTTGAAATACCAATTCCAATTGCGATGAATTCAGTTCTCGGAATTCTTATTTGGAACAGAGATCTTTTTTATTTCCCCTTTTTATGATTCAGAATTAAAAGTCTTTTCCGAGATTCCTGTTTTATGTCTAAAATTTCCTGTTCCGTGTCAAATTTTTATTTTTCACAGAAATTTCATGTCCTAAAGTAAAAATTATAATTTCTTGCAAAAATTCTCGGTCCCAAGTCACAACCTAATTCATTAAAAAAAATCTCTGTTCTATATAAGAATCATATTTATGAACAAAATATTCTATTAAAATTTAAAAATATGGTAACTTTCTTTTTCTAAAATTTGAAAGAAGAATGTTTTGAATAGTGACGAATTCGGACTTGGAACAAGGATTTTCTTATATTCCCTTTTTATAAATCAGAATTAAAATTTTTTTTGAAAATTCTCGTACCATGTCAAAAATTTTCTGTTCTGAGTCAAATTATAATTCTTTGTGGAAACTCCTTGTTCCAAAGTAAAGATTATAATTTTTAATGAAAATGCCTGTTCTGAAGTGAACCCGAAATAAAAATTGTAATTCATTATGGAAATACACCGCCGAAAACTTAAAATTAGACTTTCTCAATAAAATTCCGTGTCCCAAAGTCCAAATTCTAATTCTTTGCAAAAATTGCTTACCCCGAAGTCAAAATTATAATTCTTCCCAAAATTCCCTGTTTAAAAGTCAAAATATTAATTTTTACATGAAATCCCTGTCGCAAGCTGAAAATTATATTTCTCTACTAAAATTCACTTCACCAAAGTAAAAATTATAATTCTTCACAGAAATTCCCTGTCTAAACTTCGAATTAAATTTTTTACTGAAATTCACGTCGCAATTAATAATCATAATTCTTTTTTAAAATTTCTCGTTTCAAGTCAAGATGATTATAGTTTTTTGTTTTATTTAGTATCTGCAGCAACTCAGAACTTCATATCATTTAGAAAATTCCCTTTTCCAAATCAGAGTTATGATTATTTTAGGAAATTCAATGTTCCAAGTCAGAATAATAATTTTTTTTTAAACTTCCTATCCCAAATAAGAATTATAATTTTTTCACAAATTTCCTGTTTCAACTCATAATTAGACTGATAAAACATATAAAAATATTTTTAATTTGGGTATCAGTACATTCGAGAGAAAAATCCCGGTCACTGGATCAAATTCCCAATCATTTCCCGGTTTTCCCTAGTTGAGAAAATTCCCAGTGAATTTCAGTTTTTTTTTTAATTTCCCGGGAAGATAAATTTTTTTTCTCTGCTTTTGAGCATCAGAGTGTTATCAGCGGTTCTTTGATCCAGGCCCTCAATTACAGTAGCCAAAATCAGGATCAGGAATTACAGTAAAACATTCAGCATATGCTATTAAGCAATAATTAATTCAAAAACAAGAAACCAACTTCCTGAAAATTCTTTAATCATTCATAAACAAGTTCCTACCGCGTGTACTTTCTTTACATATTAATTATATTCGGGCTTGATTGCGGAACGATCGCACGTCCCGCAGGCAAGCTTTAGAGTTTGAACAAAAGTTTAACGCTAACGAAGAGAGCTTATCGAATTTTGCAGCAGTCAATTATAATGGAGTTTATTTACTGATTAAACTCTGATGTAATGAGAAAGGTAAAAGCATAATTTTATCGCAAAATACATGCAAAATGAAACAAAGTACTGTTTTAATCACAAAGGGAATGTCAATTAATTACGTCCGAATGATTTAAAAAATTTTTAACTTCCTTCTCCTTTCAAGGTTTTTCAAAGGACTACACAGAATTTCAAGTAATGGAAAATTTTTTGCAGAATTTAAGAAGATCTCTAAAGCTTTTTTCAAATGAATAATTAATTTGTTAAAATGTTACAATATTTCGAAAATTTTTAAGAACTTCAAAAAATACCAAATTGTAAATATCTTAAGAGTTTTTAGGACCTTTTGAAAAATCTTCACGGATTCTAAAGATTTTTATGGTATTTTTAGTGGATTTTTAAGATTTCAAGGTGACTCAAGCAATTTGAAGGGTTTTAAAATATTTTATAGATTCTTGAAGAATTTTAATACATTTCCACAGTTTCTAAATAATTTTAAAAGATTTCCAGTGATATAAATAGTTTTAATACGGGGATTTAAAAAGGTAGTCAGAGATTTTTAAGGATGTCAAAAGATTTTATTTGAATTTGGAAGATTTAAAAGGGTTGGAATAATTTTCATGAGATTTTGAAAGATTTCACGGTATTTAAAAACATTTTAAGTCATTTAAAGGATTTCATGAGACATCAAGGGATTTTATAAGATTTTGAAATATCTTAAAAAAAGTTGCGAGATTTTTTCAAGGATCTCTGGATTTTAATTGGGTTTTAAAGATTTTAAGCGATTTTAAGGATTTCTGAGAACTTTGTGGAATCTTTACGAATTTTAAGAAATTTCCAGTTTTTAAAGAATTTCAAGAAATTTCCTGGGAGATCAATCATTTAAAAGAGTTTTGAAGCGATTATGTACTATATCCACAAAATTCGATGGATTTCACGAGATTTTAAATTTAAAAAAAAAGAAGTAACGGGATTTTAAAGGATCTTCAAGAATTTTAAGAGATAAAAAAGTATTTTCACGAAATTTGAGATATGTCAGGGAATTTTAATTAGATTTCGAGGATTTAAAGGGATATGAAGGAATTTTATAAGATTTCAAAAGATTTGGAAATCTCCACTGGATTTTAAATTATTTTAAATTTTAAGGAGATTTCAAGCGGGTGTGATGATTACATGGTATTTAAAACAGATTTTAGAAATTTAAAAAAAATTAAAAGTATACACACTGATTTTAGAGATTTCAGAAGATTAAGATTGCAAAAGATAAGAAGGAATTTAAAAATTTTTGAAATATTATAAAAGATTTTAAAGGATTCCGAAAAATTGTTATGGCCTTTAAAATATTTTTTCGGATTTCAAAATATTTTGAGGAATTTTAAGATATTCGGAAAGATTCTTACGAATTTAAAAGACAATAATAAATTTAAATGGGATTTCGAAGATCTAAAAAAATCTTGTCATATTTCGAAACATTTCACGGAACTTGGTTTTTAGCCGCTTTTTAGAGATAAAGGGATTTTCAGTGAATTTTGGAGGTTTTAAAAGATCTCAATCGATTTTTAAGTTTTAAAAGATTTCACAAAAACTTAAAGATTTGCAAGGGTTTCAAAAGATTTTACAAAATCTCAATAGCTATTTATTATATTCATTGACAAGTGTCAAAGCATATACCTCTTCGACGAAGAAGGTGTGGACCTCAGGGCAGTGAAGGTACGTGGGTTAGCGTTCGCAGATGATGAGCTTCTGGTGTGAGAGTCGATCAAAGACTTGTGAAGAATATTGAGCACATTGAATTCAAGCACGTAGAACATGTGCCTCAAAATTAACATAAATAAAACAGAAATCATGGTGTTTGAAGGAAAGGGTGCACTTAAAAAAATCTTGTTAAAAATTACCACGGCGATCATGGGTCAGAAAAATACCACTGATTGCCATACTAATTTCACCGAAGCGTTGTAAAAATAATGCTACACAGTAAAATCACACTCAAATAGCAAAATCACCATAACCTAAATTTCAGGACGCTTCAATATTCCCATTTAGTAAAGAAGTCAACGAACAGTGTAAAATTCAAAAAGATGCATAAGGTGCATAACCTCACAATTTGTTTATAATTTGCAAAATACAAAAATTTAGCTGCACCTATTTATTTCTTTATATGACGTATAGCCGTATTCTGATTCAGACTAGAAGAGGTTAAACTGAACTGTCGATCAAATATATGGCTCAACCTTCAAACTTCATTATGTATATATATTTCCAACATTAAATTTGTCTTAAACGAATCTTTCCTAATTGTATAAATAGTAAACTTTAAATCATTTAACCATAAAAAAAATTAGAAAACGCTAGCGCGTCCAACCGCTAATATATACGCACATATGACGCGAATAACTTTCCCTTGAATGTCACATATTTAACGTCGGAGTGGCAGAAATTACTACGTTCTAGTAAATTTGCTACCTTTTTGTTTTTTATCAAACTTCTATTGTGAACTGGATTAATTCATACCTAGTGAATTCATTATAATTTTGTAAAAGTACATTTCAGTATCAGTTACACTACGGTTGCATTTTACCGCAGCGATCAGTGGGATCTTTCTGTCCCATGATTCTCGTGGTAATATTGCACTGCTACTGTGAAACTGCTAAAAGTTTGGTAATATTGGTAATACTCGTATCTTGGTAGCCTATTCACAAAAGACGGAAAGATAGATGGAGAGTTAGGTGTACAAACAAGGGTAAGAAGCTTATCGGTAAAACAGGACCCATTAACAGAAGTAAAAATATATGAAGTAAGGCTTCAAGGGCAATAATTAATTCTGTATTCACGCACACTATGATATACCATAGCGAGACCTGGATATACTCAGAAAAGGATAAAAGTAAAATTAACGCGAATAACATGAAATTTCTGCGCATGATGTGCGGTAAAACGCTGATACACAAAGTGAGCAGTAAGATAATCCTCAATGAATGTGGTGCAGAGAAAACACTAGTTGACATGTGTGAAAGAAATGCGCTAAGATGGTTTGGGCATGTTGAGAGAATTAAAGATGAACGACTGACGGAGAAAGTGTATCAAGGTAAAGTAAATGGCAGCGTATCCAGAGGAAGACCGCAACAAGAATGGTTAGAGTGTATGAATGAGACCCTTATTCAAAGAAACATCAGAAGCCATATAGGAACACAAAAGCTTGCATGAGAAAATGCATGGACCTGAAGGAAGCTGAAGAAGTATGACAAAACAGAAAAGTGTGTCAACAAATAGTTTATAAGAAATGTATGAAGAAGAGTGTCAGTGGAGTGAATGACGCCTGAAACAAAAAATCACGCATA
>JAUELO010000328.1:740879-755691 GCA_032357855.1 Amphibolips quercusostensackenii
CGAAGTCAAGCACTCAGAGAGTGGGGGACAAGCTCCGGAATCCAGCCCCACCATTTACCACTACAGACTTTTCGCTCCGTGTTCAGCGAATCAGACGAACTCTCGAGCCACACAGAACACACAACGGACAGTTGTGGCGGGAAGTGGTGGGGATGGATTTTGCAGATAAAAATTGAATTCTTTTTTAATATGAAAGAGCGATTCAAAAACTATCGATAAACTCAAAAAAATAAAAATCAATTTTTGAACCCTAAGGTCCCTTTCCTCGCGGAACGTCACATTTATGTACGAACGCGTTTTAAAGTTAAACATCTCTTGAAATCTATTAAATTGTTTTAGCTTATACTTTAAAGTCTTTTGAGTTCCAAACATTTGAAGAAAACATTTCGAAATATGTAAATTTTTGCTGTTTTTTTTTTTTTTTGGTCAATGCAGACTTCTTTCAGCAACTACTATTTTAACTTGCACCATTTATGTACGACCACATTTTAAAGTTAAATATCTCTCAAAATTTCTCGAAACCCATTGAGATTTTTTAACTTATACTTGAAAATCTCTTGATTTTCGAACATTTCAATGAAATATTTCGAAGTTAACTTAAAAATGTGTTCGTACATAAATGGTGCAAGTTCAAAAAATAGTTGCTGAAAGACGTCAGCATCAACAAAAAAAATACATAAAATGTAAATATTTCCTTGGAATTTTTAAAAATTAACAGACTTTAAAGTATAAGTTACAGAGTTTCAATAGATTTCGAGAGATGTTCAACTTTAAAATTTGGTCGGAGAAAATGGTGCAAGTTAAAAAAATATTTGCTAAAAGAAGTCAGCATCAACAAAAAACTATCTGTGAATTTAAACTCGAGTGTTTCCACTTTATTTGTATTTATATGTATATGGTGCTCATTTTACGAGCACTTTGCTTTCTCATAGAAAGAGCAATAGTGATTTTTTAAATAGACAAACTAAAGTTTTAATTTTGATTAATTTAAGAATAGAAATTTACAAAAATTGCAAAACTAAAAAATAATAAAGAAATTTTTTTAAATACAATGACTAATCAGAAAAATCAAATTTTGTATTTGAAATGGTTATTCTTTGAGCTGGAAAAGGGAAGAGGTAAATTCCGTCACACCCTATTCCTTTTCTAGCTTAATGATTTTTTACAAAAATTGTCAGAATTATTTTATTCAAAAATCTATGATCAAGAAGTCTTTTACATTTCTGCATTAGCTTTGAATTATGTTGATGAAAAAAGTTTTCCTGGTAAAAACAGACGTTTCTAATATTACGAATAAGCATATCTTTTTCACTCTCCAAAAAAGTGTATTAACGTTATAGGTTAGTCGATTCGTCTCAAATCAACACATCTTTTATATTGTCAAATAAAATTTAAATTATGAAGATGATAAAATTTTCACTATAAAAATCTATTTTTAATATGATATAAACGACCATACCTTCCTTACTCTTTGATCAAATACACCAATATTATAGGTTAATAGATTCGTCTCGAACCAAGGAATCTTTTAATTTTTGCATCAATTTTGAATTATGTTAATGAAAAAAGTTTGAAAATAAAAAACATTTCTTAAAAATATTATTAAGTGAGGAAACAAAATATATCAAATGTACACATTTCAAAATATTTCCTTGAAATGTTTAAAAATCAAGAGATTTTCAAGTATTAGTTAAAAAATTTCAATAGATTTCGAGAAATTTCAAGATATTTTACTTTCAGCAACTATTTTTTTTAACTTGCATCATTTATGTCCGACCACATTTTGAAATTAAATATCTAACGAAATTTTTCGAAATCTTTTAATATTTTTAACTTATACTTGAAAACCTCTTGATTTTAAAGTATTTGAAGAAAAATACTTGAAATCTATTGACATTTTTTAACGCGTACTTTATAATCTCTTGTTTTCAAATGTTTTATAAACTTTTTTGAAAAATCTAAAGTACTTTTTCTCAATAATTCTAAAACAGTTGTCGAAGTTTTGATTCACTCTCAACATCTCGACCAAGTCAAGAAAAGTTTCAACAACTGTTTTTGAATTCTTCACGAAAAGTACTTCATATTTCCAAAAAATTTTGTAATACATTCAAAAAATTTTAACACATCGTAAAGTCGATGACAGTCAACGAAAGTTTCGATGAATAATTTTTTCCGCGTACAATGTTCTAAGCAATTGCCCAGATGTGTGTGTGTGGATGTCACACTTTTTTGTGGAAACAATAACTTGAAAACGGTTGCAGATAAATTGATGAAATTTGGAAGACGTATTTTCATCACTAATATCTTGAAACCGACTAAAGGATTAATAAAAATAAGTATTGCATTTTTTTTAGCACTGAATAATATTCTGAAAGTCGGTTTTCTTATAGTAAAACTTTTTTCATTAACATAATTTAAAATTGATGAAAGTACATAAAAGATTCCTTCGTTAAAAAAATCGATCCATCTATAATATTAATACATTTTATTAAAGAGTAAGGAAGTTATCGCTATTTATATTATATTAAAAATCGATTTTTATAATCAAAATTTTCTTATTCTCGTAATTTAAACTTGATACGATGTGCTTCTGGAGACTATCAATACAGTAATTTCCTTTGAATAATTCACGTAAATTGCATCAACGAAGAACAATTTTTTTTCAGATCAATGGATTGAAGGTTTAGTATTTTTTGACCTTAACGATGAAGACCTTAAAGACATGAGTTTAAACGTTGGTCGAAAAAGAAAGCTGGTAACAATACTTGAAAACAAACAAGCACAAAAAATGCATTTATTATCCAAACAATTTATATATGTTGATATATACATACGTGTTACCAATTATTTGATATATCAATGTATATCAACAAACCCATAACAAGGATCTTTTTCAGCGAGCATCCATTCATGCAACCGACAGCAAGCTTTTTTTATGTTCTGTGTGCTTTTTTAATATTGCTCTTTTTTATATTTTATAATAAAAATGTTTATCATAGAAAATCTGAGGGCATTAGTGATGCTACCCGAGTTGCTGCCAAATCAAAATTTCGTCACTGGCAGAAGAAACTCGAAGCGAAATAAGGCCAAAAGCGAATTTGCTAAATCCTGACCTTCTGGTCTTACTACCCGTAAATACTATACATACACTTACGCTCAAGCCTGAAATCCTTAACTAAAATAAAATTGAATTTCTATTTCACAAGCGATCTAACGTTAAAAATTATATTCAAAAAGAGCGAAAACAGAAAAAACAACCTGTTTAACTTTATATTGTTTGCGTCAAAGGTCAGTAATTGTCTTTGACCTTTTCTTCAAGCTTTATTTTGTCTTCGATGTTGGGCTTGCAAGCTCTTTGCGCTATTTTTACAATTTCACAGAATGCTATTTCTACAAAACGAGCAAATCTTCACTGAGCTTAGTAAAATTTTTTATACCTCGCTTAAAACGTTAAAAAAACACTATTCCAACTGATGTTATCAGTGAACTTGACTAAGTATTAGATGGGATGAATCAATCCAATGAATAATCATTCAGATTAAACCTTAAACTCCTGCATCGAGATCAAAGATTAAACATTAAACATCTTCGGTGTTTTCGTAGTTACAAAAAAATATTTTAGACCAATATTAGCCTAATTTTTTATTGTTTATTCAAGGGTGGTGTTTACTTTACAAGAATACAATACATTCGTTAGTACGAGAATTCTTTGCGCTGTTTCAATAATTTCAGATTTAAAAGAAAAGTTTAATTGAAAGTATTTTGTAATATACACTTTTAATTGTATAAAGTAATAGTCTTATAAATGCGTGAATTTATTTCTGAATTGAAAAATTTCTTTTTATTTAATTTTAAAAATACTTTTTTTCACTGTGTAATTAGTAGCTTTTCACTATTCAAACAGTGATTTTCCACTATTGATCATTGGATACTTTACTTCCGAAATCACTATTTGCTAAGTGAATTTTCATTTATTTATTTCGTGGAATATTTTCATTAATTAAATTAGTAGTTTTCCACTAATTCGTAGTGACCGACTTCTCGCTAATTCAAATAGTGAAATTACACTATTTTTATTAGTTTCTTATATCAGATATCATTATTTAGTGAAATATAGTTGCAAATATTGCAAGTCATCCAATAGTTTATAGCAGTGAACAAAAAAAATACAATTGGGTTCCGTATCTTTGGGGTATACATGGATCGTTTTATCGAGTGACAAGATTCAGTCGATTAACTGGCACCTCTCGATCACACATGAAACAACATGTTTTTGTATATATGAGCGTAGGGAGCATGACGTTATAAACGATGTGTATGTGTGTCCCCTGACAAATAAACAAGCGCTGCAATATGCGATCGCTTGTTTAAAGTATGAGTTGCGACATGATGCTTGGTGGGAACCATTGTTAGACCTCCATGCAGTTGTCATAGTATCCACTACTGGCTCTGTTGCAGATAAATGTAAGGAAAACTGCAATTATTTACCAGCCCTAAGAATTTAACAAATAATTAATAAATTTACCAGCTTTGTTTAATTTCATGAATCAAGAATAACATTTTATAATTTATTTTTCTAATCGTCTTTAAGGTGCGGTTATTTTAAAGTTGGAAGCTGTTCATTGTCTATTGATAAATAACTAGCCCTACAATACGGCAATATTAAAGGAAGAAATATAGACAAAAGTAGTTGAAACTTTACAACAACAAAAAATCTGGATGGTCAAATAAACTTCTAATTGTTGCACATTAAGGGAAGGTAGGCTGACCAGAGCTGATTTTCGTAATGTAGATGTAGGTAAACGGGCCTTTGAAAAGAGAACGACGAAGGACATGTGGCTCGAAGAAAGAGGAAAAAGTAGGTGTAAGATTTTTGTCCTATGAATTTGTCTACTAATATTTAATATTTTAACGTAATTTTTTGAAATACAATAAAAATGTATTTGCACTTTGTTACTATACAACGCGGACTCATTCGAGAAATCCAGAAGAGTGTTATTAGTGGGATAAGTTTTGAAAAATAGTAGTTAAAAACTGTCTTGTAATTTTGTAAGGGGTTGACTATTTATGTAATCTGGTATATGTTGAGAACCTCTATAGAAACTTTCAAACTCGTAAATCTTCTTCAAACCCTAAGATCCCTAGAAATCCCTTGAAATTTTATTTGGATTTATTTATTCCCTTTTAATCCTTTAAAAATTCCTAAATTCCTGAGACATCTTCTTAGATATTTCGAAATCTTTAAAAACACCCTAAGCTTCTTCAAATCCTCTAAAAATTATAAAATCCTATAAAAATTGCGAAATTTCTGGTAATCTCACAAAAATTGAGTAAAATCCCATTAATACTCTTGAAATATGTAATATACTTTAAAATTCTTTTAAAAATTAGGAAGCCCTTGAAATCCTTTAAAATTTATGAAATCCGTTAATATCCACCTAAAATTAAGATCTTTTGAAATATATTGAAATCCTCTGAAATCCCTGGAAAACTTTTGTAATTTTTTTGCTTGTAATTTACAGAGATTCCTTACAATCTCATGAATTCGTTTATTTTCTTTTGAAATTTTATGAATCCCTCAAATGTAGTAAAATTCCTTGAGATCCTTGAAATCTCTTAAATCTTCTATAATTTTTCGACATCTTTTAAAATTTTTTAAAATCTTTAAAAATACACTATAATTTTAACGATCCTTTTAAATTTGTAGGATCCTTGCATGTTATAAAATCCCTGATAGTCTTTTGAAAACTCGTACACATTTTGAATTCTTTATTCTTTGTTGAAATTTCTCCAAAGATATTTAAATCTTTAAAATTCTCTGAGAGCGCATGAAATCTCTAAAGTTCTACAGAAAACCTGTGAAGTTTCCTCAAATTCTTTAAAATCTTTGAAATCCTTTAATATCTTTGATACAGAAGACTACCCTACAGTACATAATGATCCTACTGTAGATAATCATGATTTATAACCACAATTAAAAAAAAAACAATAAATTTTAATTTTAATATATTAACATCTATCTTGTATTACAAAATAATTACAATCAATTAATTATTCCACGTACATAAGTAGTTTCGGTTAATGATTATCGACTGTAGAATCATTATCTACTGCATACACTTTCAAAATCCCTTCAAATTTTGGAAAATCCTGCAATTTCTTAGAATTCCATAAGATGTTACTTAAAGTCTTGCAAATTATCTTAAAATTTTAAATACCTCTTTAAATTTCTTCAAGATATGTTATGTTAGCCAGTCAGCGAAGAAGTTTAAAAACATGTTTAAAGGCAAAGTCAAAAAATAGTTGCTTTAGCAAGAAATTTAAAAAAGTAGTATCATTACTGTCATTTGAAAAAAAATACTTGCATCGTTAAAAAAAATGTCAAAAAGTATGTCAATAGTGACGTGAATTTGAGGCTTGTAATGTAGCCATGTTTTCATAATACAAAATTTAGCTTGTAACTTACGAAAATCAAAATAAATCGTTAAAACATGAAATTATAAAAATATATTTTATTTTGCGAGAATTTAATATATGTTGTTTCCCAAAAGAAATAATAGGGCACGTATTTTACCGTTTTAATATATGAAATTCACGAAAGTTATTTAGATTGTTAAGTTTTTTTTCAAAAAATACATTTTTTAAATTTGTCATAACTTTTGATCTAATAAAGATATTTGAGTTTTATTTTTTAAAAACACTATTATTTTTTTTTTTTAATTTTTATTTAACTTGGTACTCATATGGCCAAGAAATTACATAATTTAAGTGCGGTCTGAACCATATTTGTGGAAAAAGTAAAAAATCAATTGTTCAAAAAAAAATTCTGTTGTTTACAAAAATGATTTGACTTGCATAAAACTTACCAAATGTCGCCTTTATAAGTACAAATTAAAAATATATATATATGTAGTGAAATAAACAAAGTGAGATTTACTATTCAATTCGACATCATTTGTTCACCTAAATTTTGAAAACATGTATAGTGAATTTAAGTAAGAAATCCTAGTTATTTATTTCATTGAATATTGTTTTAAATCTGTGTTTATGCAAAGAAGACATTCTGCAAGTTGTATGCAGGTCGCATCTGTCGTTGTTTCAAATATGCGAAAATTCAATTTAAATAAAAATTCAACATTAAATCTTAATGATATCTTAGACATAGTAGTACCATGGTAACAAAGAAATCTTAATTAAAAATCAGAGTTTTGAGACACAAAAATTAAATTTTTTCATCAGCTCAAAAGTAATAATGATTCAAAGAAAAAGTTTTTTTCAACTTTACAATTAATATACTTGTCACCCCAAGGGAAAATAATCTTTAAAGTTCAAGATTAAAAATAAAAACTTTGCTAAAAACTTAAGGATTGCGAACAAAATCCAGGATGACGAGTGAATTTTGCTGACGTTTAGAATATACTAGTTTTTAATTGCACGCAAAAGTGCGTGCATATAAAAATCCACATACAATATCAGCTGTTGATAAAAGGCAAACGAATTCTTTTTTTAACATACTTTTTTTGACAGCAAAGCTTGTTTCATTCAAGAAGCCATTACAAATATTTATGTACATTTTTTAACTATAAAGAAATTCAAAATTACAAAATACAAAATTTTATATTTGAAAAAGGGTTAGAGTGAAGTAAAAAGTCAAAATCTATTGGAAATTTATTAGAATGCACTGTTTTTGTGTTTCCTGCTACAGCATATTTTTATCTTTTAACACTTAACTTTTGAAAACATTCTTAACATGAAAAGTTTTATGCTTTCAATTTCTTTAAATGTGAAAATTAATTTTTCTTTCTAATTATAAAACTAAAAAATGGAATTATTTAAGGGAAAGGGCACATATATAAGAGATATTTTTATTTGGATGATAACAGGAAGAACCCCAAGAAAAGAAGGCTAGAAGCAAAGGTTTCTTCTTGAAAGTGCAGAAAATGAAATGTTCTTATTTTTACAAACTGTTAATTTAAAACAACACATCAACATATTGCTCATTTTTATCATTTTGCGATCATCAATAAAAAAAACGTTAGTATGACATCGTGAATTTTTATTTTTCAATGAACATCTACATGCTAAGACCTTCAGTTTGAGCCATATTCGAAGACTATCGCTAATAACAAGCAAGCCATACTAGGACATAGCAAGTTTTATTTTTCAATGCACGTCTATATGTCCAAATCTTCTATTTCAGCTTTTCGCGAAAAAATCGCATTAATATAATATCTTTCAGCAGATAGTGGTCTTAAAAACGAAATTTATTTTTTTGTCTTATTTTAACTTCTGGTAACAAAAAACATTAATGTAGCATACAAAGTTTTATTTTTTAATGAACATCTATGTATCAATGTCTTCAATTTCAGCCATGTTTGAAGACAATATTTTTCAAAAATCTCAAGTACTTTTCGTGAAGAATTCAAAAACAGTTGTTGAAATTTTTCTTGACTCAGTCGAGATGTTGAAAGTCAATAAAAACTTCTACAACTGTTTTAGAATTATTGACGAAAATTACTTTAGATTTTTAAAAAAGTTTGTAAAACATTTAAAAACAAGAGGTTTTAAAATATGATTATTATGATAATATAGCCAATATCATTATTGAAGAAAAAAAGGAAATCTTTCTCGTTATTAGTCGGTACAGATTCGAAAAATATTTTCTTTTAGTTCGATTTTTTTTTAAGACCACTCAATTATGTGGCAGCATTCGACATGTCAATGTAGATTCATCAATAAAATTTACTATGTTAAAGTGCCGATTTAAGTTATCAGTAGTTGTCGACAAAAAAAAGATTCCAAATAGTGATGTATATTTTTTAATGCAAATCTGTGTTTTAAGACATACAATTGGAAGCATCCCTGTAAAATATTAGAATAAAATTAATTTTTTTATATCTTTAACTACTGATAACAAAAATCGGCACCTTAACATAGTAAATTTTATTTCTCAATCTACATTGACATGCCGAACGCTTCAACATAAGTAAGTGGTCTTGAAAAAAATCGAAATGAAAAAAAAGATTTTTCTAATCTGTACCGACTAATAACAAGAAAGAAATACCATGCTATACCAAATTATTTTATTTAATGCATATCCACATGCCGCGACCTTTAATATAAACCGTACTCGACAAAATCTGACTAATGGAAGAGCCTACAGCATAGTCATCAAGAAGAAACAATTTCCTTATCTTTCTTATTCTTGAATCATTGATGACAAAAAACATCAGTATGACAAAGCAAATTTTTTTTTAATGCACATCTTAATTTCAAAAACTTTAATTTGAGCCATCTTTGAAAACAATCGATGTAAAAGAAAAGATTCCAGCATAGTGATGTGAAAAACGAAATTCCCTCATTTTCCCAACTTGCAACACACAGCGATTTAAAAATGAAATATCTCCATTTTTCTTATTTTTCAACCTCTGATAATAATAAAAAACCGTAAAGATTCAAAACCTTTTATTCTTTGATGCATATCTACAGGCCGAAACCTTAAATTTGAGACATTCACGAAAAGAATAGAAGAAAATAAAATCATCTAGCATGGTAGGCTAAAAAACGAAAGTTCCCAATGTTTCTTATTTTGTATTTACTGATAAAAAAAATGCTGTGGCTTAGAAAATTATATTTCTTCATGAAAATCTGTGTTTAAAGACATGCAATTGGGATCATCCCTGTAAAATGTCAAAATGAAAGTAATTTTTTATATTTTTAAATACTGATAACAAAAATCGGCACTCTAACATAGTAAATTTTATTTCTCAATCTACATTGACATGTCGAATGCTTCAACATAAGTAATCTTCGAAGACAATCGATAAAAAAAAGATTCTAGCACAGCGGTCTTAAAAATGCAATTTTATTTTATTCTTATTTTTAAATCTTTGGTAACAAAGAAAAATCATTATGATAACATAGCCAATATTATTATAGTATGCACATCTAAGTGCCTTCAACAGGTAATGCAGCATTACTGCTATTATTTTTCTACAAAATAAGAGGAATTTCTCTAATTATTTTTAATAAATTGAAATTTCCTACTGTAAAATCGCTATATTTAGTACATTATAATAAAAGCTCTGCTAATGCTAGTTTTAAATTTTGAGCGAAAATAGGGTCATAATCCAAAAACAAAGCTCAGGGAATGTTCATTATTCCTGAAATATGCAGGAGAGACGGGTATTTGTTGCCGATACATTTAAATAATCGAGTACTCTCTATACAAACGACTGTTACCGGGTTCGAAAATGTAACGAACTGACGAGGAAATTGTTAGTATTGGTGCTATCCGCAGCATAAAGAATGCGCGCTTATTCATTCGCGGTCATTTGAACTTTTTTTACTTTTTTCCTAAATATCCAACTTTTCCGATGCTACCGGATTGCGTTTGGTTTGGTTTCGGGTTTCGCAGTGCGGGCGCGCGCATTGTACGAAACGACTGGCCAGTTAATGCTGATACATAAATATCGAAACTCTAATTACCAGTTGTGCAGCACGCACGTGCCGCACGCGACAAGAACGCCCAGCATAGTAGCATACTCGGTCAAAACCCATCGAATTCGTAATTATGCGTTTAATTGAAAACGCGGCAGATTTCCTCTGTCAGCTACACCGCACGCGGAATCTCTCGGTCATCCCACAACATGCGCCGAGAAGCAGAGATTTGTTTGTTTTTATAACGAGAATGTAGTATCGTTCACTGGATAAAGCCGGGAATATTCGCCAAATGTACCGTTTGTTTATCTTTTGCTGCTATCCTACGGATATAACGTCACCAGACTAATTTACACATTAACATGTCACGATGGGGTGCCGTCGAAAAATAGAGTTCAAAAAAATATTGGTTTTTAGCCAGAATGAGAGAAAAATGATTCAATAAAACCTGTAAATGTTAACCAGCCGCGGTTTCATCAAAATTCTGTCAATTCAGGCAGATGGCCAACATGAAATGATATGTAATTCAAAACCGTTATTTTGTTCATAATACTTGTATTCCATTACTTAATTGAGAAAAAATTGAAATTGATATCCAGTGGGCGCACATGTCCTAAATTTGTCGGAAAGATGTCTTTTGGTGGACATCTTGGTGATGTTTTTAAGGACCTTTTAAAGACATAAAAAGATCAAAAAGATGTTCTAAACACGCATAGAATCCAAAAATCGATATCATTTTATCTGCTAAAAGATTTCAACCAACTGTAGCAGGCTTCGAGTTTTTCCGCACCAAGCCTTGTTGCTATTTCTTTAGCTTTTGTTTAGATCATAGATGTAATTTTCGTCTATTTAAATTGATAATGAAGGATTATGAACATAGCATCCTAATTTTGTTTTAAAAAATTGAATCAAATATAACTTGTTTAAAAAGAATTCTTGAAGAAGAAAAAATTGTATGATTTAATGAAATGCATTTGATGAGATTGGTTAATCACAATTTCGCATATATTCATGGGCTGCCCTGATTATATTTACTTGTGATTAACTAAGTAATTTCTATGCAAATTGAACGCATTATAATGAATCAATTAATTTTTCACAAACGGTCCAATAAAATAATTTATTTGACTTCACTGAAAGGTTTTTTTGCTTATTTGATAACCAAATAATTTGGTTAGAACAATCGAACTTTGGTTTAATAATCGAACATCGTTTTCAATGAAATTTAGAGTTTATTCTTAAAGGACTGATATTTTTAAACCTGAAAAGCCAATACTGGATATGTTACATGAGAAGAACTTCTCAAATAAGATTTCATAAACCTACTTACTAAATATAAATTCATTTAAAAGCATATTTTGCACGAATATATCATCATGAAAGTTCCACAGAAGTAAAAAAAGAACTTTGCAGAAGAACTTGAAGAACTTTTTAGTTAGTGCACTTACAGTTAAGAGTGAAGCACCTATAATTCAGGACTATTTGAAGCACTGCTCACTGTTAGAATGTTTGCACTCGTATCTAGTTTTAATCAGGGGCGATTCGGTGTTCCTGAGAGCTTTACAAGAAAAGCGTTTGAGCTCAAGAGTCCATCGATATTCGCAAGTCTTTAAAAGCTGGATAAGAGCTTTCTGGTTAAAGATTTATGATTTTAGCTAAAAATTTAACTATTCTGTTAAAAACTAATTTTTTTTTTAAATTCGAAATATTCGATTTTTAGTTAAGAATTAGTTTTTTCATGAAAATCCAACTATTTGGATGAAAGCGGAACGACTTTCTTACAAATTAATTCTTTTGTGTAATGATTTATCATTTAAGGTGAAAAAGCATCTGCTTGATTAATTTCTAACTCTTTTGTTGCATATTCGTTATTTTTTTGGGTGTGAGATTAATAGTTTTTATTTGAACATTTATATTTTTTAGTCAAAAATTTATTAATTTTTTCATTAGGTCCCTAGAGCTTTCAAATTGAATTATTATTTTGCAAATTTTTATTATAAATTTATCTGTTTTATTTAAAAATTAGTTAATTTGACTATTAAGTCTATAGAGATTTGAAAATCATCTTTTTGTTTAAAAAATCTTGTATTTTGCATACATTTTTTTAAAATTAATCTTCTTAACAGAAAATTAATTTTGTTTTTGAATTTCAACTACTTCGTAGAAAGTTAAACTGCTTTGATAAGAATTCATTTTTTTGTATCATATTTATCATATTAGTTTATAGTTCAGAATTCATTTAATTACACAGGCCCACAAATAGAAAAAAGTGGTCTGTACTTTATACGTGACTAGGCTAAACTTGTGAATTTTGAGCCGCTGAATCCGAATATGACCTCAAAATTTCCCATGGATCCGACAATTTTTCCCTAGCCTAGGGACAAAAAAGAACTTGGTCTGAACTTTACATGTGAGTAGGCCATCCTTATAGATTTTGAGCTCCTAAATCCGAATACACCCTCTGAATTTCCCCTAGACCGCACAATTTTCCTCTAGCATAGGGAAGAACTGTGAAGTGTTATCTAGGAAAAATTCCTAGGCTGGATTCGAATTCTGCGGCTCACAATCCATACGGTTAGCCTAATCACATTTAAAGTTTATACTAATCTCTTTATTGTCCCTAGGCGAGAGGAAAATTGTAGGGTCTAGGTGAAATTTTGAGGACGGATTCAGATTCAGCGGCTCAAATTCCATCAGGTTATTCTGGTCACATGTGAAGTTCAGACCAATTTTTTTTGTTTCTCCCAAGGCTAGGGGGAAATTGTGGGTTCTAGGGAAAATTATGAGAAATAATTTGGATTCAGCGTCTCAAAATCCACAAGGTTAGCCTTGTCACATGTAAAGTTCAGACCACTTTTTTTCTTTTTGTGCGCCTGTGTTATTTATGTACTATAGGTTTTTAGTAATTTAGATTGAACTTTTAGTTGAAAATTCTTGTTTTCTTGGAAATCAGTATTTTTTTCTAGAAAATTATTCCTCTTGGCCAAAAAATAATTCTTTTGGTTGATGATTCATCAATTTAGCTTAAAATGTAACTATTCTTTTAAAAATGTTTTGTCGTTTGAGAATTAATTTTTTTTAGTTGAAACTTCATCATTTTGTTTAAAAATACTTATACCTTGTTGAATATTCGTCTTTTCAGTAGAGGATTAATCCCTGTGGTATAAAACTAATATTTTCTTATTAAAATTCAACTACTTGTTTGAAGGTTGAACTAGTTTGTTAAAAATTCATTTTTCAGGGGTAGTCCATCAATTTAGATTAAAATTTCTCTGATTTGCTGAACATTTAACAATTTTATGGATAATTCCTCTTTTTGTTGTTAAACATTAATCTTTCTTATTTGAAAAATTAGCTATTTGGTTAAATTATTATTAATTTTGTTGAAAATTTATCTGACTGAGACAAAAATGATTTTCCTGTCCGGAAACTTCTTTTTTTTTTAATTTAACTACTTGGTTGAAAGATGATTTGCTTTGTTAAAAAATCATTCTCTTGGTTAATGACTTATTATTTTTTTGAGAATTCATGTTTTTGGTTGCAAATTTAACTTTTTTGTTGAAAATTCGTTTTTTGTTTGTTAGTTGAAAACGTATATTTTCTACTTAAACAATTAATTCATTGATTTATTTATTAGGTCACTAGAGCTTTCAAATATAACTTTTCGGTTAAAATTTTCGTATTTAGTTAAAAAGTCGACTTTTTTGGCAGAAAATTAACCTTCTTGAAGGAATATCTATTTTCTGTTTGTTTGCAAATTCGAACTGAAAGTTCAAAGTAAAATTTAAACTGCTTTGTAAAATATTTATTTTCTTCGTCAGTCATCAATTCTTTAGTTCGAAAATTCATCTTTATGGTTGAAAATGTATCTATGTTGTTGATAATTTTCTTTTTCGTTGAAGATTCTTTTTTGTTGGTGAAAAATTCAACTGCTTATTTCGAAGTTAAACTAATTTGTTTAAAATTCTTTGTTTTTGGTTGAAGACACAGCTTGAAGCTTTATCACTGATGAATCTTAAAAGAGATTTTATGAAACTGCTTCTTAAATAGAAATCCATTTACAAGCATATTTTCCACTAATGCATCTACTTAGAAGTCAAAGTAAAACTTCGAAGAAGTACTTGAAGAAGTTTCTAGTTAATGCACTTCCAGTTAAGAGTAAAGCACTTCTAATTTGGGACTACTTGAAGCACTGATGGTAGTAAAAATGTTTGCACTGGTACCTACTTTTGATGAGGGGTAATTCGGGTGTCTCTGAGAGCTTTAGAAGAAAAGCGTTTAAGCTCGAGAGTACATCGATATTCGTCAGACTTTAAAAGCAGGATAAGAAGAGTTTTCTGTGCGATCGGACGTTAACGCTCTTTTGGTCCAT
>JAUELO010000328.1:782112-792968 GCA_032357855.1 Amphibolips quercusostensackenii
CCGTGCTTTAAAATCTCGGACTCTATGAACTGAGAACATAGTATTCGAGACCTGTGAAAATCGTGGGGCGTGGCCTAATGTCTCAAACTTCTGGCTTTTGTATCACGGCAAAAGCTAATTTTAAGATCAAGGAGCAGTTCCGTGAATTACTCTCTCGCGATTTTTCTCCGTGTGGCTCTATAAAATTCTTTAAACCTTGTGTAATTTTTAAAATCCCTTGAAAACTTTGGATAAGCTATAAAATTCTTTTTTATACCTTAAATTTTCGAAAATATTTCGAAAATCTGTATAATCTTTTCAAATATTTTAAAAACTTCCAAATCCTTTAAAATTTTGTAAAATTCTTTATAGCCCTTAAAGTTTTTGTAATCTGTAGAAATCTCTGGAAATAATTTGAGATCATACGTTAAATGAATATTTCATTCATTTCTTTGTAGTTTTTCTATCATTTGCATCACTTTTTTAACTTTTTAAGTATTGTTACTTGTTATCTGAGTTTCTTGTAATAATTTTTTCAGAATTGCAAAAAAATTATAAGAAATTCATTACAGACCTATACTGAATTTCCTATAACATTTGTTTGTATAGGTGTACCGACCATAACAGTAAGCTACGAACCCGTTAAACAATTTTTTGAATTTTGGAAAAACTGTTAGACTTAAAAAATTTACAGTAAAGTATGTAATGCGTTCTCCTGTTGAAAAATAAGTGGAGGGGCCTTATTGAATTCCATATAGTTCAAATGAATTCCCTTTGATTAAAAATATCCAAACCAATTATTTTCTTTATAGCACAGTGATATTTTTAAACATTTTCTAAATCTAAAAAGTCAATTATGAAAAAATGAGCCTTTTGAAATTCTAAACTTCCATAGCTTTTTAGTGAGAAAAGTTTAGAAGCCTAACACTGAACTAGAAACTTTGTAACAAATTTTTCTTTCTCACCTTACACCAAGTTCTTCTTATTTATTCTGTCCACATTGAAGTTCGTATGTTTCCACTCATGTTTAGGGTGTTAATTGTTAATAGGGACCTGAATAAGTTATTAATTTTGCGCTTTGGATAAAAATGATTGAAGTTTAGAATTCATAATGCACAATTTAAAAACTGTATAATTTTTCAGCGACTTGAAACGAACTTTGTAATCGTTTAATTTTTAATGCTGCAATTTTGAGCTGAATAATTTTAAAAGTTTTCAATCAGGAAGCCTCTATTCTTTGACGTTTTCAGAATATTTTACGTTCTAGGGTTCACAATATTTGAAAATTTTTAATTCTTAACGACGAAAATGACAGTCATTTTTTAAACAGAAATAACACTTTTTAGTCAAAAAATCCATCTAACCACTTTAAATGTCAGTTGATACTGCATGATATGATATTTATTAATTATATTTATTATGTCTGAAATTTCTATAATTCCAATTTACAATTATGCGTAAAAAGCAAGGAGGTCAAAAAAGAAAATTCTTTTTCCTTTTAAGTTACTCAAAAAAGAATTACGTTTTTTTTCTGAAAATAGGCATTATTAGTAACCTAAAAAAATGTTTGACACCTAAAAAGTGACCATGAATTTATTTTTGTTTTTAAGGTGCTGATATTGCTAATATTGCACAATAGTTGTGTGCTAATATTGCACAATAATTTTTAATTGAGAGCCCTAGTGATTTGCAGTTTTAAATAAAGATTTTCCCGAATCGATAATAGTTTCAAATTCAAACATTAAAAATGTCAGGACAATTTTCAAAATTGGACTTATAGCTATCTTGATTTTCATTTTTTTCTCTAATTTTTAAATAGAACTGTCTGAAGTCGATACTTCAATAATTAATTAATTTGTTTAATTTTAAATAGTTAAATAGTTCTAAATATTTATGTTGAATGATGAATTTTAAACTTTTCGTTTTCATAAGTTTTGAGTGAAAAATCTTTAAAGCTTCCTATTTAAGATTACATATTTTTGAACATTTTTTAAACTGAAATTTCAATTCTAAATATTGCAAATATTTTATTTCATTATGAAAATGTTTTCATTGCGAACTGTGAAAATGGTTTTAAATTTTTTTGAATCATAGAAAAATTTGTCTAATTTATTTTAATGTTAAAATATAATTTTTTTAATTTGATAATAATTTAAATTTCTAGGATTTAAGAAAATTTGACTTTGGAACATCTAATTTAGTTTTCTTATTAAAATTGTTCAATTGTAGACATTAAAAATTTGTTATATTTCTAAAATTTTAATCTGAAATAATTTAATTTTGAGATTCTACAGTTTGAATCAAATTGTTTAATTTTGAACGCTTTGAATTAGAAATAATACAATTTCAACTCATCTCTAATAAAATTGTCGAATTAAAAGAATTGTAGTATCCAATTTTCTTATTTTGAAAGCTTCTGCACAGAAAAAAACTAGGGGTTTACTAAAGTTGCACCCAAAATAAAAGTTCGTATCGTTTAGAACTTGAGCTCCAATAGATACCTACAGAGACCCAAAAGCGTTCCTTTCGAGCGCACTTGGAAAGAACAACGTCAAGGCGCATTCGCAACCAACTGCTTGCAAAGTGGGGCGCGATTATTTGAAATGTTAAAAATACAGCTTTTTAAATAATAATTATAAATAATTGTATTTTGACATATTGAAGTGGTACGTGGATAGCTTGTAATATATTCTGAGCATCAGTAAAAAAATAAAATGAGTATTCAGTAAATACAGAATATCATGTTATTTCACGTAATATTTTTGAATTTTGTTTTTAAATTATTGATACTCTTTTATGCATTTAAATTTTTGTATAATAATTAAAATGAATGAACAAATTTTATTACAGGTACAATTTGAAATATTTAACATTTAATTATCAATAAATTATAATTCAAATTTAATAAAAGTTAAATATTAAATGAATACTCAGTCAAATTTTTTTTAAAACGTACAAAAAAGTATAATAAGTAAGATAAAATTTTTTCATCAGCATAGACGTTAAATTTATTTTTTATAATAAAGCATCGACGCGTTTCAAACTGGTTTGCAGTTTTAACACACGTGCGAACAAACTTTGCAGAATTTAACTCAGCACTGATTTTTCTCTAAGATTCCATAAAATTTTCTTTTTAAATTAAAAATTTGATTTTTGGAAACGCTGGCCGTAATTTTTTTATGCACATTTTTAAACAAAATTTTTCACCCAGAAATAAATTTTTTTCAAATCATTGTTATTTTGAATTGAAACAATAATTTTAAAAAATTCAAACATTAAAAAAATGGGGTTCTTTTATAAAAAATATTTGAGTTTTCTACTTTTAATAAATAAATAATATTTATTGAACATAGAATTTTTGTATTTTTCAAATTCAGGAATTATATAATTAAAAAATTTTTTATTTCTGATATCTTATACTTTGTTAGTTTTCTGCCGGAAATTTTCCTATTCGTCATTTTTGAATTTTGGGAATTTTATAATTCCCGGAATTTTATTATTGGGAAATTTTCCAATTCGGAAATTTTACGGATTCGTGAATCTTTTTTTTCTGAAATTTTCAGGTATCCCTTAAAATCTTCAAACATTTTGTTATTTTTCGCTTCTTGAGAAGAAACTAAAAACCAATTAGAAACGCGTACGTGCTTTATTATAAAAAATAAATTTAACGTTTATGCTGGTAATTATAAAATATATTTCTATTTTTTATATTTCTATTTATTATCTATATTTTTATTAGTTTCCAACTGATATTTAACTTTCATAAGATTTTGAATTACAATTTCTCGATTAATAAATATCAAATATTTTAAATTCTACCTTTAATAAAATTTACTTATGCATTTTTTTTATTTAGTAAATACTCATTTTATTTCTTGAAGTAATGCTTAGAATATATTAAAAACCATCTACGCACCACCTGAGCATGTTAAAATATAGTTACTTACAATTTATCATTTTAAAGAAAAAATAGTATTTTTCAACATTTCATATAGGCGCGCTAATGGTAGCCAATAAAGCGCCTTATGCAACGCATGCGCAGTAGAGCAGAGGGCCCGCATTCACAGCACTGCCGATGACTCTGACGAAAAGTTTCTTGCATATCAATACACCTTTATATTGACAACTTTGCTACAAAACTTGCAAATCATATTTATTAAGTCATTATATCTATTTTAATTGCAGTAATATCTTATACTTGAATTCTCTTCATTAAGTTATGTTCATCAGAGTTCAATTACATTTGTTCTCTAGGGTAAGTATGATGGTAATAATCAAACAAAACGTCGAAGTGGGCAGAGCGAAAAGTAGGTTTTTTATAAATAGGCTCAATCACAATTGGAATCATTTAGAACCTTAGTTGAGGTATCATTTACAATTTACTTATCGTTTTGGGTTCCTTTTCAGCAAGTGGGGCTCATTTTTGTTGCAGCTCCATTAAAACAAAAAATCGGTTCTAATGGATCCCCCATTTTTTCTGTGACAGCTTGAAAGTACTTCCTTGATTTTGTTTTTTAATTGAGAAATCAAAAACTTATCCAACTATTTGTGTGACAATATTTTTGTTTTTAGGGACGCGCCCCACCATTGATAAGGTTTTTTTCGAAAGTGGTTGCTTCTTCCCGGATGTTCTTTTCATGGTTTGATAGACCTAAATAATAGCTTAAACGTACTTTCTTGTTAACAAAAAAAATTTAGAAGATAAATGATTTAAAATTAGACAGTTTCATGTGTCTCCTGTAAAAATAAAGTTTTTGCACTTAAACCTGTAGGCCCTCAGATCCTTTACTTATTTTGACGATAAATATAAAAAATGAAAAAAAATTGCAGAATTATCGATTCTTGGCAGAAGTTATTTTAAAGAGTACAGGGGAAAAAATTTATAATTTTAAAAAAGAAAATATTTCAAAGTCGAGGGGCTTGTAACTTTTGCAATAGTACAAAAATTGTGGCAATCGCCTTAAGACACCGAAAAATCACCTTTAATGACTCAGCAATTGCCTAGAATTACTTGGAATTCATTATGCAATTGCTGAAATAGATTATTATGATTATTATAATTACCTGAAATAGATCAGAAATCACCTATTACGATTAGCAAATTACACTGATTACACTGATATCTTCAATATGTCGTACCATGCAATTCAAAATTTATAGGCAATTATTGATAAATGTTTTTCTCATACTTTATATTTCATATTTCATACTGCAGATTTGCTAGATGTAAGTTCTGACCTTTTTATCGGTTCACCACATCCAATTTTCATGCTTCACAGTCGAAAGATACTGGAATTAGTCCAAGTAGAGCTCATAATAACTATAAAGGTCCATACTAAAAAGAGCAAAAATAATATTGCATAGAGATTCATTGCTGTGGAAGCTGGATACGAATAATTATCCAAAATAGAAGGTATTCTAAGTTTCTTTCTGTAGCTAATTAATTTTTTGACAGGTCTTTTTATAGTTTACAGCGAAATATTTCCAACCTTCATAAAAATAGAAATTAGCGTTTGGAACATCTGATGAACTATGTGTTAATCCCAGATACAAAAAATCGTGAAATAATTTAAGGTAGCGCACAGTGGGGCTAAACGTCAAAATTCGTTTTAAAACAGCCTAGAGCCAATCTTCACAAAATTCCAAAGAGAATTATTAGAAGCCTATTTTTGAAAGTTTTGTATTACACTTCTGTGTTAAAAAATAAAGTAAAAAAATAACCATTTTTACAACTTGATTTGTTATCTTTTCCTAAACAATCGACAATAACTCTTTTGCCAATCGTGGAACAAGTGTAGTGGCATCTAATACAAAAAATAAATTTTTGAAATTCTTTATTTAACTATTATAAACAAATTGTGTGAAGAAATTTTCAAGTTGGTGGTTCTACGATTCAAAAAAATTTTGTCTAAAAAATTTACTTTGTATTCCACTGTTAATGATGTATAAAAATAAATATTGCAAACAATAGCTGTTTTTGATTAAAGTATACGAAATAAAAAAAAAAATTTCAAGAAAAAGAATTTGCTTTCATTGTGAAAAATAAGATTAAAAATATGAAAAATAAAGTTTTTGGAAAAAAAGACACGAAATACAAAAAAAAATGTAAAAAAGAAAGTTATTCAACTATAAAAGATCTACAATTTGTTTATTTTAATTTTTGATAGGATGCGTACTTTTTATTTCAATCGTAAAAAAGAATGTGAAAAATAAATTTTTTTTGAATAAACAAGACAAGATATGAAAAAAATAAATTGACAAAAGTTGTTTACCAAAAAAAAGATTGTCGAAAAAAATTTTATAGACAAAAATTATTCACTAAAATCAGATGGAAAAATTTGTTACCGATTTTTTTTTTATAGGATGCGTAGTTTTAATTATAAACGTGAAAATGACATAGAAAAAAATAAAAATGGTTGTAAAACGTCAAAAGGCACGAAAAAAGTGAATAAGCAAAAGTTGTTTACGAAACCAAGATCAACAGATCTATCACAAATAAGTTTTTAATAGGACACGCAGATCTTATTTGAATCGTAAAAAATAAAATTAAAAAAAGATATATTTTTTTTTTGAATAACGAGACAAGCTACCACAACATGTTGATAAACAAAATTATTCGCCCAAATCAATGCACATTATGAATTTTCATAATAATTATACATTTATTGAAATTAAAAAATTTTCAGGTAAGCTGCGAATAAAGATTAATCTATTAAGGCACGAATAACAAATTATAATTGAGCGCGAAGCACGAGATATGTTATCAGAATGTGTTCGTTATGGGTGAATGAGCTTTAACAAAGGAGAATTCACAGTCGCAAAATTACATTTGTCGATAGATTTACCTATAATTTTGAAAGTTTTATGCACAAATGTAGGGGAATTAAAAAGACCAAGTGTGCAGCGTGAGGTAAATTCATTATCGAGCGCGAAGCGCAAGATTAAAAAAAGGCCCCCCCCTAGGCGCGCTCAAATTACACTCCATTAATTTTTTCAAACAATAAATAAAGTTTTCAAAATGTTTTTCAGCTTTGCTGAAATTTTTTTCTTAACATTTACGTGGCTCGCCGTGACACCCCTTGACTGTATTTCATCCTAGATATTTTCAAAATTTTGTTTGTGAAGCCGAAATAAAGTTTGTGAATATTTAATTGAAAGTTTTTCAAAGTAGACGTCATACGCATACAAGAATGAATTTCAAGGCCTATTTAAACAATAATTAAGTCGTTAAGATATTACCTCTCCCTTATCAATCCGCCCATTCTGTTCTCTTCTCTTCTCTCCTCTTTGATCATACCCTATCAGATCCTGCCTGACAAAAAATATAAAAATACTATTTTTTCTACTTCTTGGTCCACTACTTTCCCTCTCCTGACTTCCTTTAACTCTTCCTACTACCCCTTCCGTTCCTTACTTCTCATACTTTTTCTACTTTCTCCCCCTTACTTCACCTTCTTTTCCTTTCCTTACTTTCCTTACTTTCTCATTTATCACATTATATACTCCCTCCACCAACACTTTCCTACTTTCCATGTTTTACTTACACCACTTAACCTCCCCTCACTTTGCTTACTTTTTTTACTTCTTCTCTCCCTACTTCTTGTACTTCTACTCTCGTCACTTTCTCTACTTCTCCTCTTCGCTCTTCGCCTTCACTACTTGCCCTTCTATAATTCACCTGACCCTCTTCCTCATTTCCCTATTTTTCCTGCTTTCTCTCTAGGGCACGGAAAGGATATGGTCAGGGTAAAGGTGACTAGGGTACGGGATAATTTCGACTGACGGACAGACGCCTGATCAAAACTATAAGAGTTCCCGCCCGGGGCTACGATATCCTAAAGAGTGATAAAATGAGCTATTTTTTATTATTTAAGTGGCCGTCGATCAGAATTTTGATTAGGAACTGGAAATTTTGTTTATTTCGAGTTTTACAAAATTACGTTTTAACCATCACATGCAGATTTCTGTTTTCTATCTGGAAAATTGATATGAATACCTAACTCGTGAAGCTTGTTGAAGTCAAGAAGCCATTAATCTTTATACTCAAAATAATTCCTTTAAAAATTTAAATTACCTGCAATATACGTTTAGCTTTGCATGCAGGATATATTAACGGATGACTAGAACGCGTAAACCGTAAAGGAAACCACTCACTCGAGAAGATAGGACGGATATACCGGATGTTCCGCGCCTGGCAGGTGTCTTAACCTAAAGGAGGCTAAACGTTAGACGAGCGATATTAAAATTTGAGTCCTCTCGATTGCTCCCAATCGCAGAAGCGACTTTGAAAAGGACAGAGTTCCTTTGGAAGGTTATAGGCGACCCTCTGGGGTCTAGGGTTGAGACTCTAAACTCCAGAATTCCAGACTTTAGAAGCTTTCATAGGTCTGTTTTCGATAGGACATAAAGACACTCGCTTCACTGAATATATAGACAGTCAGTCAGTCGGAGAGACTCGAAGCGAAAGGATCTGCCTCTTGTCCCCATTTTACCCCCTTTTTTCTTTTTACCCCCTTTCTTCTTTTAACCCCTTTTCTTCTGCTACCCCCTCTCATCCTCTTTACTTCCGTCATAGGACCTCGTGATATACGTCATTTATATTGCGCTCTTTGATCTCAAAAAAATTCAATTTGCCCGGAGATTGGGATGCGAGGCAGTCAACCGCGTTCCCGGAAAACCTCACCAAAATATTTTTCCCCTTCTACAAATCGCATCAACTACATAGACACTTAAATCACAGGAAAAGGCATAGGTATGGGTTCATCTCTTTAGAAATCAAAAAAGGTTTTTTAGGTTGTGAATTTCTTATTTAGATGATGGTATACTGCTATTCAGCTTCATCCAACTCTTGCCAAAACCCAAACCCTTAATTAAACCCGGAATTTAATTTCCTCGCATTCGGGGTCTTCACTTTGTTCATGTATGGATACTACGTCGTACGTCTTCGTGAACACGATGAAGCCTTTCTGAAACTAAACTAAACAGGTAGAGTTTATATATTGACATGCGATCATATTCCTGATGAAAAAAATTCAGTGTTTGTTAAAAAATTATGTTTGGTAATTTAATCAAACTGTTAGATAGGGCTTGAATAAGGTTTGAAGTGAGGGAAAAATGTATGAGCTGGCATCCGAATAAAGTGAAAAAATTGTAAATTGGTTAATACATTCTGTTTTATTTTTTGATTCGAAAATAAAAAAAAATATTTATCAGATGAAAAATTATAACGAATTTTGCATATGTAAATTTTTTGCTAGTGAAATTTGTTTAGCTTGAACCAAAGAAACGTGTTAGTATCTGGCTTCTAAAGAAAAAATTTTCTTGAGGTATCTAAAATATTGCAAAATAACAAGACTGAAATAAAACACCGAGTTTTCCTAAATCATGATAAGAAATTTTTAAGCTGAAGAAATACTTTATTCGATGTTTTCAACTTTTTCACAAATGAGTGCATATGGCACAATTAACAAAATTTTTGCACATTTTTAAAACTAGCTGCGAATTAGATCTCGACCGTTTCCACTTTATTTATGGTGCTCTTTTCACGAGCACTTTGCTTCCCGTTAGCAAGTGGATTTGCTTCCTTAAAGAGGAAGCATTAGTGATTTTTTAAATAATAAATAGACAAAATAAATTTTTCATTCTGATAACTTTGAAAATAGAAATTCACAAAAAATACAAAATAACAAAATGATTTAAAAAATCTTAAATACAATGACGAATCGAAAAAATCACATTTTGTATTTGAAATGGTAATTTTAAGAGCTGGAAAAGGGGAGGGGGAAATTCTGCCGCACCCTATCCCTTTCCCAGCTTTGTGATTTTCTTACAAAAATTGTCAGAATTATTTTATTTAAAAATTTATGATCAGAAAGTCTTTTCCATTCATGCGTCAACTTTAAATTATGTTAATGAAAAAGGTTTCTTTGTTTACAACAAATGTTTCAGATATTACAAATGAGCATAACTTTCTTACACTTCAATAAAGTGTATTAATATTATAGGTCAATCGATTTGCCTAGAATTAAGGAATCTTTTTCGTTATTGCATCAATTTTGTATTATGTTAGTGAAAATTTTTACTGTAAAAAGCCGTTTTTTCAAATATTATGCATTACCATAGCTTTCTTACTCTTCAATAAAATGCATTAATAATATAGGTCAATCAATTCGTCTCGAATAAACGCATCTTATCTTTTGTGACATCAACTTTGAATTATGCGTCAGAAATAATTGTTACTATTGAAATCGATTTTTAATATAATATAAATGACCATTAGTTCCTTGCTCTTGGATAAAATGTATTAATATTATAAGTTAATTGATTCGTCTTGAGCTAAGGAATTTTTTATATCATTGAATCAATTTTGAATTATGTTGATGAAGAAAGTTTTACCATAAAAGACCCTATTTTCAAATTTTATGCATTACCATAGCTTTCTTACTTTTCAATTAAACGTATCAACATTGTAGGTCAATCAATTTGTCTCGAATCAATACATCTTTTCTATTCCCACATCAACTTTGAATTATGAGAGAGAAAAAATTTTTACTTTGAAAATCGATTTGTCTCAAACCAAGGAATCTTTTATGTTCTTGCATCAACTTTAATTTATGTTAATCGAAAAAGGTTAACTATAAAAAATCGATTTTTGGAGTATTATACAGTGATAGAAAAAAATCCAATCAATATTTTCAGAAATCCTTTAGTCAGTTTCAAGATATTAGCGATGAAAATGAAACCTTTAAATTTTATCCATTTATCTGCAACCGTTTTCAAGTTATCGTGTTCACAAAAAAGAGCGACATCCACACACACACACAAACATCCGGAAAATTGCTTAAAACATTGTATTACACATTTTTAAATAAACAAGC
>JAUELO010000329.1:9371-19794 GCA_032357855.1 Amphibolips quercusostensackenii
CAGATTAAAGAAGGTAAAGTCCCTCAATTGAAAGACATGACTAACTACTGGTCAGGTGTTTAGGAGAAAACTAACAGAAGCAATTTGGGCACTGCGTGGTTCTAACTAGAAAAAGCAAAAGGAAGCAATAACCCTGAAATGGAGCTAACTAACATCACAGCTTCAGATGCTTCAACGGTTTTGAAAAAGACAAGTAACTGGAAAGATGCAGGTTGGGACATGGTGCACAACTTCTGGTACAAGTACCTAACAAGTATTTATCCTGCGTCGGCAAGGTGTTTTCAGAAGATCATCAAACACCCAGATCTAATGCCAGGCTTTATGCTCTAGGGTACTACGTATATGTTGCCTTAAAAACCAGACGTGTAAAATCCATCTGAATTAAGACCTATAGCCTGTCATCCAACAATTTATAAATGCCTTACAGCTAGCATTGCAAGATAAGGTACTCGTATATTCTTACTGCGGCGAGAATGACAGTTTAAAAGAAGAACAAAAAGGATGTTGTAAAATCTCGCGTGGCAGTAAAGATCTAGTCATCATAGATGCTGTTGCCATGACGCAAGCTAGTAAGCATCAAAGAAACTTGCACATAGCATACCTTGACGAAAAGTTAGCGTTTCCTTCCGTACGACATGACTATTTTCCTTAAGCCTTAAAAAAATGTCTTTAAAGAAATGATGCTTTAAGGTACAAGAATCAAGTATTTTGATCATGGGCAACCAAGGATAACTAGATAATTGCACATTAGAACGGGTATCTTTCAAGGCGACTTCTTTAGTACACTGTGGTTCTGTTTACCGTTGAACTTATTGATAAAAACACTAAATAGCATGTCTCATGGGTTCCGAATACATGATAACGAGGATGGTCACCAAGTCACCCATGTTCTATACATGGATGACCTGAAACTACATGCTAGTTCGGACCAGAAATTGCAGAAAGTGATCGATGTCACAAAGCAGTTTTCCAATGCTATCGACATGGAGTTCAGACTAGATAAATGCAGAACAATTCATTTAACTAAAGTAGAATTAAAGAGTGCAGCTAGAAAACGATTTCCAGAATGATATCGAGGCAATGGCTAAAGGCGAGTCATATAAATACCTGGGTAATTCCAAATCTGAGAGTATTCAGCATACGATAGATAAGAAAAGCCTAACGACTGCCTTCACTACAAGACTCAGATAAATTCTAAAGAGTTTTTCTAACTCGGCAAACAATATCAGGGCAATCAACATCTTGTCATTACGTACTCCTTTGGGCTCATCAAATGGTCAAGCACGGACCTCGAACGATTAAACAGAATCATCCGTGTAGAAATGACGAAGCACCGAATGCAACACAGTAATTTGACAATTGAAAGTGTAGTTTTACCACGCCATAGATGGGGTAGGGGCGTTGAAAATGTCAGGAAAATGTGTAAATCACAAGTTATACAGTTGAATATCAGGGCAGAAACCATAGAGGAATGAGAAACGCAATTAAGACAAAAAGCCATCCACGGCGAGCACCCCAAAACGTTAGATCAACATGAAGTCAATAGTAAGGCATCTAATATTTGGCTGAGAAAGGGCGTTCAGTATCCAGAAGCGGAAGTATTCTTCTTTGCGATTCAGGTTAGGGTTGTCAGCACCAGAAATTATTGCAAACACGTATTACATCAAGACGTAGTTGACCGGTGCCGATTATGTGGAGATACTAACGAATCCATCGAGCACATTATTGATGCTTGTCAAGTAATGGCTCAGAGGGAATATATGCACAGGCGTAACGATGTGGCAGGCATTACACATCAACAACTTGCCATGAACCTAGGACTCTTAACAGAATGGATGCCTTTCTATAGATACATTCCAGTACCCCTTTTAGAAAACAAAGATTACATCTTATATTGAGATGTTACCATACACGGATCATTATATCCGAGCTAATCGACCCGACATCGCGATGCAAAAAAAAGGTGAAAGAGTCTACATCATTGACATTGCCTGTCCACTTAACCGGAATCTGCAGGCAACTTATACAACTTAGATTCATAAGTATAGCGAGCTAAGGCATGAAGTAAAGACAATATGAAGCAATGTAAAACATGCATACATTCATCCTATTGTAATTTCGGCAACAGGCAATGTTCACGCATGATGCACTTAACATCTTAAAAACTTAGGAGTCAGTAGGGTCTGATAAGCTCAGAAGTCCGTTTTACTAAACACCAGTTACATTTTAAAAGAACTTTTTAGACCATCAGGAAGCAAGCGACTAAAAACCTAAGGAGTGACAGATGTTAGCTTTGAGAAAGCATTCACAGGTGACTGTTGTCTCCTTCAACGCTTGCGGCCGCTGTTTAAGAACAACATCGAGAAATCGAACTCCAAACGAGAGCATGTTCCTAATTCAGTACCTGTAATATCATTGCAATAGATTTCAAATATCGTATGAAATTATTTTTAGCATCTTCACCTCATTAGGCACTTGACTTAGTCCGTGGCTGATGATGAAAAACCGAGCAAGACCCAAGAACAAGTTAATGAAAAAAAAAAATAATAGTTTTAAAATTTTCGGAATTCAAAACGTCATGAATAAACGTTTTCGGTAATTTTATTTTATTTAGGGAATTCTGATTGTCCGGAAAATTCCTGTCATGGCAATTTTTTCTTCTATGTCTTTCTACATTCCGGAGTTTAAAATTTCGCCAATTCACTATTTGGAGGTATTTGAAAATTTGTAAAATTACTACTTTCGGAAATATGAAATTTCTGGTCTCTAAATCTTGGTCATTAAAAATGTCATGAATAAACATTTCTAGTCGTTGTATTTTCTTTCGGAATTTTTATTGCCCGGAAAATTTCTTTTTCGGTAATTATTTTTGGGTGTTTTTCTACATTCAAAAAAATGAAAATTTGATAATTTATTGTTTTTAGGAATAAGAAATTTTGAAAATTTGAAAATTCGGGTTTTAAGATTTCGAGGATGTAAAGTGCCGTAAATAAACATTTTCGGTAGTTTTATTTTCATTCAGGAATTTTCATTGTCCTAAAAATTTTAGTTTCGCTAGTTATTTTGTTGTTGTTTTCTACAATTTAATATTTAATTTTAAAATTTAGAAATCTGCTACTTTCAGAAACATGAAATTTCGAGAATTTAAAAATTCTGGTTTTGTATAACCATATATGGTAGTTTTATTTTCTTTCAGGAATTTTCACTGTCCGACAA
Source organism: Amphibolips quercusostensackenii (assembly GCA_032357855.1). Lineage (NCBI taxonomy): Eukaryota > Metazoa > Arthropoda > Insecta > Hymenoptera > Cynipidae > Amphibolips > Amphibolips quercusostensackenii. The sequence goes on from JAUELO010000329.1 coordinate 12,588, forward strand.
ATTTCTATATCTGAAAATATAAAAAATCTGGGTTTTAATGTTTTAAGGAATTAAAATTTTTGATTGTAATGTCTTGAATAAAATTTTGTTGTGGTTTTATTTTCTTTTAGTAATTTTCACTGCTCGGAAAATGTTTGTTTCGGTAATTAATTTTTCATTTTTTTTTACATTCAGGAATTCATAGTATTTGAAAATTCACTGGTCAAGGGTATTTAAAAATTTTAAAATTCACTACTTTCGTGAATATAAAATTTTGAGAATTTGAGAATTCTGGCCGTGAAATTACAGGGATTTGAAATGACGCTTATAAACTCTTTCGTTAATTATTTTTTTGTGTTTTTCTACATTCAAAAATTTTAAATTTCGGCAATAAAGTGCCTTGGGGAACTTCAAAATTTGAAAACTTACTATATTCGCGAATATGAAATTTGGGGAATACGAAAATTGTGGTCTTAAAATGTCAGGAATTAAAATTGTAGTAAAATAAACATTTTTGGTCGTTTTAATTTCTTCTGAGAACTTTTATTGTGCACAAAATTTTTGTTTTGGTAGTAATTTTCCGGCGATTTTTTGCACTTAGAAATTTGAAATTTTGGCAATTTACTGCTCTGTGGAACTTAAAACTTTGGAAATTTACTACTTTCCGGAATATGAAATTTTGGTAATTTGAAACTATTACTAAATGCTATATGCTAAAAATGCTACTAAATGAAATCTTCACGTTCTCGGTACTTTCACTTTTTTTCGGGAATCTTCATCGCCCGGAAAATTTTTTGTTTTGGTAATTATTTTTTCGGATTTTTACTATATTCGGCAATTTTCTACTGAGAGAAACATAAGCATTTGAAAATTTACTACTTCCGGGAATATGATGTTTTGGGAATCCAAAAATTCTGGTCTTAAAATTTCGGTGATTCAAAATGGCGCGCACAAACATTTTCGTTTATTTTATTTTATTTTTAAAATTTTTATTGTCCAGAGAATTTCATATCTAGTAATTATTTTTCCTGTGTAAATTCTATGTTCGGAAATGCGAAATTTCTTCAATTAACGATTGTAGTGAATGTAAAAATTTGGGAATTTACTACTTTCGGAAAAATGAGATTTCGGAAATTTGAAAATTCTGGTTTTAAATAACCATTTTCAGTAATTTTTTCAGGAACTTCCATTGCCCGAAAAAATTCTGTTTGGGTGATTATTTTTTAGATGCTTTTCTCCATTTCGAAATATGAAAATCCCAATTTTTAATGTTTTGAGAAATTTGAGTTTTTAATTGTAATGTCTTCAATAAGCGTTTTTGGTAGTTTTATTTTCTTTTAGTAATTTTCGCCGTCTCAAAAATGTGTGTTTCGGTAATTATTTCTTCCTTGTTTTTTTTTGCATTCGGAAATTGGAAATTTCGGCAATTCACTGTTCAAGGATATTTGAAAACTTGGGAGTTTACTACTTTCGTGAATATGAAATTTTGGGAATTTGAAAATTCTGGTTTTGAATAACCATTTTCAGTAGTTTTATTTTCTTTACAAAATTTTCATTTTCCGAAAAATTTCTGTTTCGAAGATTATTTTTTCAGCGCTTTTCTATATGCAAAAATATGAAAATTCAGGGCTTTGCTGTTTTAAACAAATTTGAATTTTCAATTGTAATGTCTTCAATAAACATTTTTTCGGAGTTTTATTTTCTTTCAGTAATTTTCACTGTCCGAAAAATGTATGTTTCGGTAATTATTTTTTCGTTTTTGTTTACGTTCGGGAAATTGAAATTGCGGCCATTTACTGTTTTAGGATACTTGACAATCTAAAAATGCACTACTTTTTGGATTATAAAATTTTAATAATTTTTAAATTGTGGTCTTTAAATTCCGGAAACTTAACAGGCCGCTAATAAACCTTTTCGCTCGTCTTATTTTTTGTCAGAACTTACCATTGTCTATTTCTGTTTCGGTAATTATTTTTTTGTGTTTTTTATTCGAAAATTTTGTCAATTCACTTGCTTTGGGAATTGAGAAATTTAAAAATTTAATACTTTCACGAATATGTTGGAAATATGAAAATTGTTGTCTTAAAATTCCGGGAATTTGCATTGTCGTGAAACAAACATTCTCAACCGTTTTTTTTCTTTTGTGAACTTTCATTGCCTGGTAAATTTTTTGCTTTGGTAGTTATTTTTCCGGTGCTTTCCTACATTCAGAAAGTTAAAATTTCGGCAATTCACTATTAAGGGGATTTTTAAAATCAAGAAACCTAATCTTTTCGGAACATTACTATTCTAAAGTTTTAAAAATTTGGAAATTTGCAACTTTCGGGGATATTAAATTTTGTGAATTTTAAAATTATTGTCTTAAAATTACGAAAATTTGAAATGTCGTGAATAAACATTTTCGGTAGTTTTATTTTCTTTTGGGAATTTTTACCGTCTGGAAAATTTCTGTCATAGCAATTATTTTTTTGATATTTTTCTACATTCGCGAATTGGAAATTTCGTCAATTTACTATTTGAGTGTATTTGGAAATTTGGATATTTGCTAATTTCGAAAATATGAATTTTCTGGTCCCTACATTTTAGAGATTCAAAATGTCGTAAATAAAAAAAGTCAGTCATTTTATTTTCTTTATGAATTTTCATTGTCCTGAAAATTTCTCTTTCAGTAACTATTTTTTTGTTTTTATGTATAAATTCGGGAGTTTCAAAATTCGGAAATATAAGAATTCGGTAACTGATTGTTTTGAGGAATATGTTATTTCGCGAATTTAAATACTCTGGTATAAACATTTCTGGGGATTCATAGGGTCGCGAATAAACATTTCCGGTCGTTTTTTTCTTTCTGGAATTCTTAGTCGTCCTGAAAATTACTGTTTCGGTAATTATTTTTTCGTTCTTTATTGACATTGTGAAATTCGAAATGTCGAAAATTCACAGTTTTAGGGTATTTGAAAATTTGGGAATTTACCACTTTCCGGAATATGAAATTTTGGGAATTAAGAAATTCTGGGCTTAGAATTCCGGGCATTTAAAATATCTCAAAGACACATTTTTAGACGTCTTATTTCCTTTCGTAAAATTTTAATGTCTGGGAAATTTTCTTTTCGTAGTAATTTTTTTGGTGTTATTCTACATGCGGAAATTTGAAATTACGGCAATTAACTATTTTGGGGAATTTAAAAATTCATTACTTTCGGGAATGTGAAATTTGAGAAATTTAAAAATTCGGGTTTTAAAATTCCATAGATTTAAAATGTAGTGATTGAAAATTTTCGGTTTATTCTCTTTAGGTAATTTTAATTACCGGTGAAGTTCATTTTTTAGTAATTATTCTTTCGAAGCATTTGTGCATCCGACAATTTTTCATTTTGGGGATCTTGAATATTCGGGATTCAAAAATTCTGGTTTTAAAATTTTAGTAATTTGAAATGTCCTAAATAAACACTTTCGGTCATTTCATTTTATTTTTGGAATTTGTATTGTCCGGAAAAATTCTTTGTTGGTAATTATTTTTTTCGTAGGTCTTCTACATTCTGAAATGTTGGCTATTTACTATTTTGGTAAATTTGAAAATTTATAAATTTACCACTCTGGGAAATATAAACTCTCTGGAATTTGAAAATTCTAGTTTTTAATAACCATTTTCGGTACTTCTATTTTCTTTTAGGAATTGTCATTGTACAAAAAAATTCTGTTTCAGTGGTTTTCTACATTCGGACATAGGAAAAAATTTGTCATTCTACTATTTTTTGGAATTTGATCATTTGGAATTTTCTACTTTCGGGAATATGAAAGTTTGGGAACATGAAATTTCTGAAATTTGAAAATCCGGGTTTCAAAATTTGAAGGATTTAAAACGTAAATAAACATTTTCTGAATTTTTATTTTCTTTAGTCAATTTCTATTATCCGGCAATTCCTCTTTTCGTAGTTATATTTCAGGTTCTTTTCTACATTTAGAAATTTGAAAATTTGGCAAAAATGTGCCATCCCTTTTACTAGGGTGATAGAGGTATTAATTATTCACCCTTTAAACTGAAGGAACGTTGACAATTTTCAATTAATTCACGTCCGCTTGCTACTGAGTCACCGAAATTTTACATATAAGTTCCTTAAAGTCTTCATTTTAGACTATGTTCTGCGAAAATGTGCTTGGTGAAGAACGCCAATAATTTCGACACGATAACGTGGAGGCGATACCCAAACGAGTTCTTGAGAAGGGTCATGCTCTTGGCGGAGAATTTCAGTTATTTCGCGGATAAATTTAACTTGGCCGCTGCCCGGTTGTTTTAATGGGTTGAATAAACTGCCCTGCTCTGTGTCAACCTACACCCACGTATAAAATTGTATTATTTCTGCAATAAAATTTCTCGTCCTCAATAAAGAACTTCACCCATAAGTAGGTTAAAAAAGGAAAACTGTATTTACATAATAAATTAATAATGCATTTGAATCATGCTTTAATTGTTATAAATAATTACAAAACTATCAATATTAGACGCGCGCTAACAGCTAGTGAAAAACATTTTTAGAAATTTTTCGGACAAACTCCACCTTTTTTCTTTCCAATATTGTTGAAAAGCTTTTGCTAATTCAAGAGGGGCATCCTATATCTTTATTCGGACTGAATGCGGCCTTACGTGTTTGACATTTAATTTTTTAAAACCGCTTCCATTTTGTTAATTCTAAACCTTGCTGAAATTTTTCGTCGGAATGACAAACAAAGTATTAGAGGCTAAGAAAACAAATTTTTTCTTTATTTTTATATATTTCCATTCATTTTTCCATTATTTTTTTTTATTATGAAATATTTTTGTCGTTTAAAGATTTACTTAGATAGCACATTTACTGAACAGATAAGGGGCCATTAATAAATTGCTTCCCCTTTTTTAAGGAATTCTTATTGTTGTCTCTGTCTATAAGAAACTTCAACTTTTCTTCGTTTTTTGTTTAAATTCGTACTGGATAATGCATACTTATTAAGAAAATCTAACTAATTTTTATTTGTTTTTTTTTTTCATTTTTTCTTGAAAAGTAGTTTTTAATTTTTTTAGTTTAGAGTTCCTTTTCATTTTTGGTCAAATTAATTTTTCAACCAAAAATTTTTCTGTTCTTCGTGGTCCTAAATGTTGAACCTTTTCTAGAAAATTATTTTTTTATAAGATTCATAATTTAAGTTGAAAATTCATCTCTTTGGTAAAAAATTAAACTATTTTACAAAAAGTTTCTTTTGGGTGAGAATTAATTTTCTCTGCTGAGAACGTAACTAATCCCTTTTTTTGTTGAAAACTGATCTTTTTTGATTGAAAATTCATATATTTTATTAGAAAATCTTTTTTCATAAAAACTTAATCTTCTTGGTAGCAAGTTTATCTTTTTAATTAAAAAATGCAATTGTTTCCTTGAAACTTAATCTGATTCGGTTTAAAAATATATCTATTACGTTAAAAAGTTGTCTTTTTTGGTTGACCTGGACAGTTCTTTAATGAAAATTTTTACCTATTTTTGTTGATGTAATGTTAACTATCACGTGCTTTGTTAAGAATTAATTTATTTTTGTTAAAAAAATCAACTATACGGCTTACAGTTAAACTACTTTGTAAAATATTTATTTTTTTTTCTTGAAGATTAGTTCTTTTAGCTGAAAATTAAAGTACTTCGTCGTTAATTAATTTTGAAAAAAAATTAATATTTTCGGGCTAAAAATTTATTTTTGTCTAGAAATTTTTTTTTTCGTATGAAATTATTTTTCCTAATTAAAAATTCAAGGATGGCATTTTTGTAGAAAATTGATCCTTTTTAGTTAAAAATTAATCTCTTTACTTTAAAATTGGACTGTTTTGCTGAATTTTTTTCCAGTTAAGAATTAATTTCCTTTGACAAAAACACAACTAATCCATTCTTGGTGAAAATTTTACTTTTTTGGTAGAACCTTAATCTTCTTGGTAGAAAATTCACCTTTTTGGGTTAGAATAAAACTGCTTCTTCAAAAACTAAACTTTTTTTATTAAGGATTGAACTGTTTTAATAATAGTTAGCACTTCTCGTTAAACTCGACTATTTTTAATTGAAAATGACAATCTTTTGTTGTTTTTTTATTAACTATTACATGTTTCGTTGAGAATCAATTTCTTTTGGTGGAAAAATAAACTATTAAGGAATCACTTTAGTTGAAAAATCAATTATTAGGTCGTAAATTAACTTTTTTCGTTGAAAATTTGTCATCTTGTTTCAAAAAGTTGAAAACTTTAATTTAATTAAAAGGAAATTAATCTTTTTCCATTTTTGTCTGAAAATTTTTTATTTATAGTGACAAATTTAACTGTTAGCTTAAAAATGTATGTCCTTTGTTGGTAATTTGATTTTTTTGTCGAAAATTAATTTTTCTTCAAGATTCATCATTTCAGTTGAAAACTCATCCTTTTGGCTCAAAACTTAACTATTTTGTTTAAAATTAGTTTTTTTTTGCTTGGGAACCAACTTTCTTCGCTTAAAATGTAACTACTTCATTTTTGTTAAAAATTCATATTTTCGGGTTAAGAATTTGTATTGTCTTGAAAGTCCAAAAATTTGTTAGAAAATTAAACGTTTTGCGTAAAAATGAACTTTTTTGTCGAAAATTGATATATTTTGAGTTAAAAATTCCACTACTTTGATAGAAAAATAAGCTATTTGATTAAGAATTAAATTACTAACATGAATTTATCCATTTGGTCAGAAAATTACTTTTTTTTATTGCATATTCATCATTGTGTGTGGAGGTTCAACTATTATGTTAAAAAATTTATCTTTGAATTAAACTTGTCAATTTTCGTTTTGTTTTAATATTAGTTTCTAAAACAAAAAATTCAAAGATGCTATGTTTGGTGGAAATTTATCCTTTTTGTTGAAAATTTAACCATTTCATGGACAATTTATCTTCCTTCATTGAAAATTAACTTTATTGTTGAAAATTCTTTTTTTGCAGTTTAAGGGCATGTTCTACGGTGATGACGCCACCAAATCAGTCCTCTATTATGAAATTTTTTTTGGTGTTCACCATACTTAAACGCAATGATATATCGCTTTCAAAGTTTGGAGAATAGGAAATGAGACAATAAATTGCGAATTTGAGAGATTAAATAAAAAGCACTAAAGAACGTTCGCATCCATTAATATGTTTATAATTTTAAAGAAAGTTTATTTATAAATTGATAAAATAGGAAATTACCACTCGAGTTGTAGCA
>JAUELO010000329.1:27356-40172 GCA_032357855.1 Amphibolips quercusostensackenii
GAGGTTACAAGGAAGGTATACAAGGTGGACGTACAAGTAGACTAGAGGACGCATGGATATATGTTGAGAGAAGAAGCACAAAAGGATAAACTAGGCATTAGAGCAAGAAAAAAAATAGCAGTTTGGTGGCAAGCTGATGGTGGTAAAAGGAGCGGAGTTACCAAAAAAGTGATTGAAATAGGTGGAAGAAAGGAGTGGGAGGGCAATATAATTAACGAGATCGGAAGAACAAAGATAGAAGTTTTTTTTTCTATGAGGTTAGAGATATAGAAGAGGGAACTGGAGTAAACTATAAAGATTTAAAGAAAAGAGACAGGGACAGGCAACTAATAAAAAGATGAGGAATGATTGAGGAATGAAAATATAGTAAATCGTATGAGGTGATAAAAATGTAAAAGGTACCAAAGTATTTAGAAAAGTCACGAGGAAAGAGAATGGTAAAAGCAAAAATGGCAGCATGCATGAGAAGAATGTAGGAGAGGAATGGTTTATAAGGAAAATTGGAAAAAAAATGTGTTAAAGATTTCAGGGGAAAGTGGACTGAGTGAAGAGTGTATAAAAGAAATGGTGGGGCTAGAAGTATGAATAAGAAAGAATGAAAGATTGAGATTATGAGATTAATTAGATGGATCATTGCCCTTAATAAAAAAAGCGATTTTAAACAACCCGAATGCCCGAGTTAAAATTAAGACCCTACTTTGAACCTGCAGCTCCTTATTAGAACCTGCTTTAACGCTATTAAAACCTATAGCCCCTACTTTAAAGCTTTAACTTCTAGTGGATGAAACATTAAAGCCTCCTTTGGCTCTATTTAATCCTACAGGCCCTACTTTGAATCTTTAAAGGCTACAGTCTTTTAATTTAAGAACCTACTTTGTTGCTACAAAACCTCTTTTGCTTAATGCTGACCCTACTTTGAATCTTTAGAGCCTACATTTGTTTAACTTAATACTCTATACCTTGACGCTGTTTAACTTCTCCAACTATACCTTTAGTTTCGGTTATATTGTAAAAAATTAAAACTACGAATCGCAAAGTGAAACATATTTTTAAAAGTTGCTCAATGTAATCCGTATTGTCTAGTATTTGTAGCATTTTTACACATCAAATAATTTCGTGAGAATAGAAATCGCAAAGTGAAAAATGTTACCAAAAGTCTTTTTACAGGGAAAAAACCTAACGAGTTTTTTTTACTTGCACTTAAAAAAAATGTTATTGCGTCATTAGAAAAGTTGATCTTGTCAGTAAAAAAGTATCTGCAAGAAAGAAAAGGGTTTTTTCTAAAAATTTTGATTTATTTAAAAAACCAAAACAAAAGTTTCCATTTTAGCCTTGAGATATCGAATGCTATTGTCCTAAGTAGTCAGAAAAGAAATATAAATAAGATTTTCGACTCGCGAAAGACAACCGAATTAGTAGAAAACGGTCTGAAAAATTAAATAAAAAATTTTTAGACTAGTCTGTAACAGGTTTACTCTTTTATATAATATTTTATCATTTTTATCACTTACCACAAAAATTCTTGAAATGTAAAGAAACCTTGAGCCTATTCTTCTTTTTTAGTAAAAAATACTTTTTATTTAATTTGCACGTTTATACTGCACTATACTATTATAGCTTATTCTGATAATTTCTCAGTTTCCAATAATAATAATTATGCAATAATATTTAAGATAAAATCTTTAAAATGACGTATAAATGCGTATTTCCAGTATTTTATCTTATTGATAAATTACCTCCCTACACGGAAAAAAATGACCTAAATCTCAAGTGACTATCTTATAACTCCTGGATAGAGAGAAAAGTCCAGTGAGATTTCAGCGAATTTTATTAAGCAGTAGAAGAAAAGCCATTAAATTTTTTAAACAGAGTCATTAAGAAAAGTTTACTAATTCTCATTAAAAAGTATTTTGAAAATCAAGCGATCCTTTCTGATAAATAACAAACATTTCTCTGGAGTTTAAGTAAAGTCAAATGATTGTAAAAAATAGAGATTCAAGCAAATAATTTATTAATTATATTAAAAAGTGCATTAGATTTTATTCGATGGTAAACGACTTTTGATATGATTTGTGAGAAAGAATTTAGGGAGTAATTACCAAATCGAAGAATTGAGAATACGAGCTAATAGAATTTCGTTCACCAGTCACTAAAGACTATAAATGCGCAGTGAGCGTTTTCCGTAGCACCGCGCACGTTGCGCGTTTTGACTGTTCTGCGTATGTTTGTGTGCTTGCAAGCGTTTGTCACTTATTACTGTGATTGGGAAACGACAGGGGATTTATTTTCTCATCAAAATTATTTTTTAATTCTTGATTCTGATAGAAAAAGTTATTTAATTATTTGATATTCCAATTTCAAATTTTTTTTTAATTTGAAGACTTATCTTCCAATCGGGACAGACTTTGAAGTGCTTTTTAAAATCTTTCACTCCAAAATATTAAAACTTAAGAAATCTTATTCAAAAAACGTAAAAATATAAATTCCAACTTAATGTCCAAAATAAAAATCTGATCTTTGGATTCTTGGTTTTCTTGATTTAAAATAAATTCGTAGCTAAAATATTGAACCTTTTTCTTGATTACTATCCTTTTTCATTAAATAGAAGTGATATCTATCAATCTTAAGTCATACAAAAACGCCATTGGTATTATTTTGAAAATTTCGATTTTTACATTGTAGCTTTTTATTTTTTATTTCTAAACGAATTCGAGATATTGAAAAAAATGCATTGATTAAAAAAAATATCTGAAACGAAAAATGGTAAACTTTGTAGTAATCACCCATATACTTATATAATTTTTTATTATTCAAATAAAAAAGTATATGGCATAATATATTCGCACCGAAATTTCGGCGCAAATAGCCACTTTTCCAGCTTCACTTATTTGTACCGACAGTATCCGTCTATTGGTACGGACATTTTCATAAACTATTAAAAAAGAGACACTTACATATTTTTAATGTCAAAAAATTAAGAATGCAAGAACGAAGCACGTAAATATTTTTCCTCTGACCATCGTGCGACTCGATCATTTTCAATCTGGAAGTTTTTGCACTCGAATTTTCTTTAGAGAATTCTTTGCTTCTGATTTTGAAGTATGTTATATTTAAAAGAGAAATAAAGTATCAAGCACTTTTTGAAATATGTAATATTAGAATTCTTATTCTAAATTAAAAGCTTACTTGAAAAGTTTTGTTAAATAATCATATCAATTAAAAACTATGCGTTTTGTGAAGGTGTTTGTATCGCAGGAATTTTTTGTCACTATCTAGCCCTTTTTGAAATTAGTAAACTTCAATTATTTATTCTACTGATTTGAAATCATTGTTTTGGAAAAGTTATTCTACATGCAAATCTCAGTAAAAAAGTTTGATAAAAAATTATATAAATTGAAAGCTGCGTTTTATGGAAGTTTTTGTATAGCAAAAAATCGTTTTTTGTGATTAAGCTTATCAAAGCATTTTTGCTTTTGACTTTTCTTTATTCTATATCAAATTTAGATTGTATGTGAGTGTTTTAAATATTTAGCAAAAAAAGTATCAAGCCTTTTCTGAAATAAGTAACATTGAATTCTTTGTTTCATACATTTTATTTATTATTTAGGAATTGCTATTTCACGTTGAAAACTGTGTAAAAAAGTTTGATTAAGGAATTGGATACATTCAAATATGCACGTTTTCTGGGGGTTTTTGTGTAGCGGAAATTTGTCTTTTGTCATCAAGATTATTGAAACATTTTCGCACTTGACTTTTCTTTATTTTGTATTGCTTTTGGATTCTTTGTAAACGTTTTGAATATTGATAGCAAAAAGTGTTAAAACCATATTGAAATAAGTAAATTTAAATTCTAAATTACTTCTAAATAAAAAATGTTTAATTAAAGTCTTTTAAAAATTTTCAATTTGCCTTACAACTAACTACTCATTAATCATTAGAAGGATGTTTTATTCAAAGAAACATTGAGTTCAACAACTTTTAGTTGGGAGATGGTTGAGGCTCACCCTACGACTTGGTACGACGCTGCCTCACACTTCTTGGCAAAGATTTTGTAACCAAGGTCCATATGCGTCGATAGCGAAATGAGGTAGAGCGCGCGGTAGAACACACGAGTTTAGGTAGTTTAGTAGAGGTTCAAATCCTCAGCGGGTGCGATTTTTCAAAATGTTAAGCCTGCGACTATATGCGTGAGTGACCTTGTGTTTCGAAGTGTGTATTAATAATTATAAGAAATGAAGGCTGTGTTTTGATATTAATTGAAAAATAATGTTTTTTCGTTGAAAAACCTTTTCTGGATTTCCATAAACTGTGCTTTAGAAGTCTGACCTCTGTTCCATACAATAAAAAGCACTCGTGCTTTGAATGTGCAGTAACTGTTACTTAGACTTTGAATTTCATGTCTAAGAGAACATATAGCAGAGAAATATCCCAGAGAATGTTACAAAGTCACTGGATCTTCAATAAAATAATTTTTTTTGTATATTCTTTTTATATACCTATAAATATATGCATATAAAAAGATGTCAGAAATATTTTATTAATATAATCAAATACAGTAAATATATTTCTTATAAGTCATTTCACAGTTTTTTGTGCAAATATTAATGCATTATTCTTATCAATATTGCCAGTGTAGGAGCTGGAGCACCAAGGTAGGGTCTAGATTGCCAATGTAGGGTAGGGCCTCGAGCACCAACGTAGGTTTAAATTTAGAGCCTACTTTGAAGTTGAACGTAGAAAAACAGCCGATTTTGGATATTTGTAGCGTCAAAGCAGAGTCTAAATTGTAGTGAAATCACTGCTTATTTAGAACCTACTTTACTGCTCTCAGCGCCTACTAAGGTAGGAGTTACAGGTTCAAAGTAGGTCCTAAATTTCGACTCGGGTGATCACCTCGTTTTTCTGCGACGAAAATGCGCAGAAGCGAAGGTGCAAAAGAAAAAATGAAATCATGAGACGGAAGAAAACATTCGGAAGAAACAAAAGGATCTCACGTCTGCTGGGCACGAGAGAGGTCTACCTTGGAAAAGCGACCGTTCACGATCCTTATAAGTCGTCGATCACCTCCCGCAATAGCAAGGAGGCACCTCTGACCTGTAGTAATGTAATGTTTATAGAGGAGTATGGATGCTCCATAGAGTATAGAGTACAGTATCGTATACACTATATCCTCGGTAATTCTCAAAGAGTTCCAAGATTGCGTGCAGCTATTTGAAATTGTGTAAGCGAGTTGAGTAGAGGGACGAACCACTAATGGTAGAAAACCACCACCAGCGTCACACGCGGCATTATCCGCATGAATTGGAGTGCACGGACGAAGGAGACCGAAGTGCAGGATATGCGGTGCGAACCATAGTGAAATCCACGCAAATGCTTAGTCTGGGTCGTGCTAATGAGAAAGAGGTATACATTTTAGAGGTTCAACGACACCGTCATGCCAACGAGGTCGGCCAAAATTTATACCCCTTGCATCTCTGTCCTTCCGTCCGCGTTAACTTGCTTGTCCAAAATATCATAAAAGGAAGCTGTGAATTTTCACAGTGCATGAGAGGAGTCTCCGTAATTAAATTCAAAAAGACGAGTACGATTGTAATTATTTTAGTTAGTTTTGCGGAGGATTTTTGTATCATAATCCTAATGAGGAGGTATTCGTTTCGCATATTAGTGTCAGTCAAAATTCCAAATAAAGTGCATACAAAAGTGGTGCGAAAAATTGACTTTTGGACAGAGAGCGAATTTCTGGTGGTTCATAAAAAAAATTTCCTTGAAGGTTGAGACAAATCGGTTAATCGTGCCGTAAATGCCCGGAAAGTTTGATAAGATTAACATAGAAAAATTTTAGTTTTCGGGAAAACGAGATTCACGTTTTGGGATTTGAACTTAATTTGCAGGTGATTTTTCAGATTTTTTGGGAAGTCTTTAGCCAAAAATTTTTGCTAATATGCATTCAATTTTGATGCTCCCCTCTTGTCAAGACCAAAAAAATGCTCAAAAAACTTAAATTTACCATTTTGCACCCAATATACACATATGAGCTCTGTCTTTGCCTTTTTGCCATTAATTACTTGTATTTAATAAGTGAAATATTTTAAGTCGTTTTTAAATTGATTTTTGATTTCTTAAACAATTTTGATTTGCTAAATTATGTTTTCCTTCTCGCTCATAGAAAGCAATATTTTAAAGTTTCATCGGACAATTATTCATTTGTAATAAAACAGATATTTGTTTTAAGAATTAACGAATTTTTTAAACAATTGATTATTATTCACTTGTAACTTTTACTTAAATAAAGGTAAAAAAATATATTTTTATTTGGTTAACTTCATCCATTAATATTAAATATCTACGTCACTCGGCTATCACTACCCCCTTACGTAATAAATTAGTTTTTGTTGTAATAATTCTTATTGTTTAAATAATTCTTTTCTAAAATAAATGTTTGAAATTATCTCTTTTTCAATTATAAAATAGTTTGGTTTTATCAAAAGTAACATTTTTTGTTGAAACCATTACCAAATTGATTAAACCTTTTATGAAAGATTAATTGTACATTTTTATAAAAATCAGATTTTTTGCAAATTTGGATAAGTCATTATTAGTCATTTAATTATAATTATATCTATTATTATTAAATTGTCGTAAATATATAAATGTTATACAAATGCTTGAAATAATTAATATTTGTTTAAACAAGTTTATTTATATTATTCTTAAAAAATTGGACAAAAAATGATGAAAGCAAACCTTACTTCCAGCTTCCAGAGGATCAATACTCATAAGTTTATTGGGTTGATTCAGAAGGAAAAAATGAAAAAAATAATATAAGAATGACAAAACTGTACGTAGTCTTTATATAATTAAATCTCACTAAAAAACAAACTTTTCATCACAAATGCAAACCCATTGTTAAAAAAATACACAACGTAACCAACTTAAAAAAATCAGATTTTTATCAAAATTCCATGAAAATGTACGATCAATCTTTAATAAACTGTTTCAACAATTAGATGTTTTTTTCATATGTTGTACTTTTGCATACTTTTCGAGGCCCAAAACAAAAGGTCAAATTTGATTTAAATTGGTAACGAGAAAAATTTTTAAGTGAAAAAAAATCTGAAAATTTGACTTACAGGCCATTTTTAATAAGACGCATGCTTTTTATTTTGGTAGTAAATAACATTATTAAAAATGATAAATTTCATTTTGCAGCTAAACTATGCAAGATAAGAAAAATGCACACAAGAAAATTTTTAACCGCAAGGGGATCCAAAAATTTCCTTAAAAATATTTGTTCATAAGACGCATACAATTTTTGTTCTTATCTTTAAAAATGTCATAACCAATATTTTTATCCTACAGTAAACATATACGAGATACGAAAAAATGTTGACAAAAAAATTGGTTGCCAATAAAAAGTTAAAAAAATTTTCTTTAGAAAAATTGTTGACACGGCCGGTATGCTTTTTGTTTTACTTGCAAGAATGTCATTGTAATAAAACATTCCATTTTTAACCAATAGTTTTAATTTAATTATCTACAGAACAAATGGTCCATATCCATTCTTCAGGGTAACTGCAAATAAAGAATAATGAAATATCAGAAACAAATATTGCAAAAATCTTTAAAAATAAAATTTTCACTTTATTTTGCACTATCACAGTAAGCAGTTTCTGTCCGAGGTATATGAATTAATAACACGTACATTTGATGTAATATAGAAAAAATCGTATTTCAGATATAATATAATCATATGTGAAACGTAATTTTTTTGGCAGTTGTTTAGATTTTTTTTTATTTTTAGAGTTGATTTCTTTAGATGTTTTTCTCGGGATCTTATCAATTTTTTTTACCGAATTTTTAAAAAGTAATAAAAATGAACTTTAATGATTATATAAAATGTTAGTCTTAAGTATATAAATTGTCAAAATTCCTAATAATTTATACCAAGCTTTTCTGTCTTTCCCATATTACCCCCTTTTTGCCTTTTCTCGTTTTCCCTAAAATTAAGAGATTCCAACTATTTTTTGTTAATAGTTAATTATTAATAATTGAAAAGTGTTCTATTATATTTTTAGCTGAGAATTTATTTCTTTTGTTTGAAAATCTTATTATTCGAAGAAAAATTAAATTATTCCGTTGAAAATTCAATAATTTTTTTAAAAGGTCATCAAAGGTCATCCTTTTTAATTAAAAAATTAACTGTTTTATAGGTCATTCGTCCTTTTGTGTAGAAAATTAACTTTTTTCCAAATTTACTATATTTGTAGAAAACTCGTATTTTTAGTTAAAAATAAAACATTTTTGTTTAAAATTGTATTCTCTATATACTAAAGAATATTTCTTGTTTTAAAACTAAACTACTCAAGAAATAAATATATTACTAAAAATATAAGATTTTTTATCTAAAAATTTAACTATTTGGTTGACAATTAATCTTTTATGGTTAAGGATTTTACTATTTTGTTCAAAATTTAAACATGTAGTAGAAAAATTAACTATTTATTGAAAATTAAAATTCTTTGTTAAAAACTCACTTTTGGATTGTTGAGTTTATTTATTTGCTCAAAACTTTAACTATTTTGTTAAAAATACATTTTTTTGGTTGGATGTTAGTTTTATTCATTGCAAATTTACCTATTCTATTTTTTGTTGCAAGGCGATTTTTTTAAATTGAAGGTTCAATTACTTCTTTGAAAATTTGTCTCTTTCAATTCAGAAATGAACAATTCAAATAAAAAAATTTGCATAGTTGGAAATTTGACTTTTACCGTTCAACTTAACTGGTTTTGATTGAAAACTGAAATATGCAAATCATGCACTTCGTTGAAAGATAAAGTGCTTTGCTAAAAATTTATCATTCTGGTTGAAGATTGATGATTCTAGCTAAAAATGTATGTCTTTGTTCACAAATAAAACTATTTCGTTGAAAATTAAACTATTTTGTACAAAACAATTTCTTTTTCTAGTTGAAGATTAATTTTTTATGCTTAGAATTCAACTGTTCTATTTTTGGGTTGAAAACACATCTTTTCTAGTTCAATATTTTTACTAAAAATTTTAGAAAATGAATTACCCATTAAAATTATAATTTTAAAATTAAATTCAATTTGAATTTTATAATAATTTTAGTTTCATTTAATTAAATTTGAAGTATTATAATTGAATTAACCAGCGAGACTGGGTCCTTTACCATGATAAAGCATCTGCCTATTCATCGCATTAAAGCAGTCTGGCCTGTAAACCTGTAAAGCCTCTTATCATTTCAGTTAAATTTTTTTCTATTCTTCTAAGTGTATCTGGAAGGGATAGGGGATGGTTAACAGAAAAGGTTGCAAACTTGAAACAAATAAAATGTTTTATGTTAACTCAAAATAAATGAGTCAGAAACTTTATTACATTTCCACTTATTCTAAGCTGCACTTTTTAAATTTTTTGTTGAATATACGATTTTTTATTGTTTAAAATCAATCTTTTTGAATCAAAATTTAACAATTCTATTTTGCGTTGAAAGGCGATTTTTTTAATTAGAGATAAAATATTTCGTTCAAAATTTGTCTTTTTAGCTTGGGAATTCAACAACTTGAATGAAAAATTTTTCACGTTTAGAAATTCGTATTTTCAATTGCAAAATTCATCTCTTTTCGTAGAAATTTCATCTTTTTCATTTAAAAACACAAGTATTTGTTCTTTAACTAATCCATTTTGGCTGAAGATTCAACTATTTTTTCAAAAATTTGCTATTTACCATTACATTTTTTTGTTTTTTATTAAAAATTACAATAATTTTTTGTAGAAAGTTCATATACTTGGTTGAGAGTTAGAGTGCTCTTTTAAAAAATTATCATATTAGTTGAAAATTCATGATTTATATTGAAACTTGTCCTTTTGTTTATAATTTTATTTGGTTAAAAAGCAAATATTTTTTGTTTAAAAATTATTTTTTTAAACTTCGAATGTATCTATTCTATTTTTAGTTGAAAATTGATCTTTTTTATCAAAAAAGGTATGTATTTTGTTCAAAATTCGTAATTTTGGATTAAAATTCAACTATGTTGTTAAAAATTTATCCATTTTTTTTCAATATTTTCACTTAAAATGTTATGCAATGGAAAGCGTTTTAGTTACATTTAATATACGAGGTCTGTCTGGCTTATTATTGTCCGTCGTTAACTTTTTAAAAAATGTTTTGTGTTCGCTATTTTTACGAAAATTGTAGTTTTAAAATTTAATTTAACCTCCGTTATTTTCACACGTGAGCTTATAAAAAATTTATTTTCAAGCTCCGACTCCACTTTGGCTTACGTCAGATTTTTTTACATACGCACTCTTATTAAATTTTGACTAATAAAAGTGCAAAATTTATATATGAACGGATGACCGAACTAAGTCCTTTAGCACGACAGCGCATCCGTCAATTCTTCGCACCTTATTCAGCAATTTCTGGTGAAACAGGGTCTTACACAACAATCTTTTTGAGAAATTTATTTATTCTGCCCTTTTTAAGAGCATTTTGTCCCGTAAAGCTTATTATCGATAGTTGAAAAAATGTTTTTTAAAATTCTTTTTTCAAGTGTCTGTGGAAGGAGAGGGGGGCTTCCACAGACAAAAGGTGCGTATTCCAAAATTATATATTACTGAATTTACCTTACATACTTTGAACACAGTCAATTTCACGAAAAGGTTTTGTGTTGACTTAAAATAAATGGATCAGAAACTTTTATCATTTCCACTTCTCCTTAACTCTACTTTTTCAAGGAAACATTTGATCACTGGATCAAGATAGATTCAGACTGCAGCCAATTTTTTTCAGTTTCTTACACTTCACTTGCCGTTCCAAATTCTTCTGGCAAAACTATGTGTTTACTTTCTTCTGAACAGAGAAATGTGCATTGAAGTGAATAGATGACTTGTAGATTTAGTTTTGCAATTGAAAACGACAAGCAGCGTCTAAAGTTGGTGGTAGAATCGAGACCGCGTGTCAGAGTGTCACATGCATCCACTGGCGATGGTTAAATGTTTAGTGGTTAGATAGTGAAAAAGCTTCTGAATAGGCGACTACTTTCTTCTTTTACGATTTTGAGAGAAAGGTTCTCTTTCTTGGTTATATACAAAATAAAAATTTATCATATGTGCAAAAATTTTTTGCTAACATGTAGACAAAATACGATATATTTATCACATTACAAATCGGACACTTACTTCTCACATATAATTATAAATGTTCATTTTGAGTAAAAATAAATAAAGTTGAGGAATAAGTAGAAACGCAAATTGTTGATTTTTTTAAATTCTTATTGAATCACTTTTTTACTTTTTCTATATTTCTGAAGGGTTTGACTAAATAAGCAGTTTTTATTTAAATAAAAACAAACCTCGGTAATTAAGAAGCGAAACTCAATACATTCCCTAACAGTTTTAATTTTCAATCTATGTAATAAATCATTTTCATTTAAAAAAAATATTTGAAATTAAACTATTTAAAAAAAGCATTTAAAATTTCATCGTTTTCTATTAAACAAATTAATGATAAACATTCAAGAGTCTTCAATTGCAAATTTTGAAAGTTGAATAATTTTTAGTTGTAACTCTTCAAAATTGTAGAACTTTAAATTTTAAATGTTTGTAATTAAAGAGTTTGTAATCTTTAAAATTACAATTAAAAATTATGTAAATTTCAGGTTTTACAATTAAAGATTTTGTACTTATGATGATTCACGTTTAAAATGTCGTCAATTTTTGAGATTTATAAATATTCTTTATCTTCATAATTATACAAATTTGAGAAAATGCATTTATACATTTATAAAATTGAAGAGTTCTCAAGTGTTATAATTATTTAGAATTAAAATACATATTGTAAAAAAACTTTCAAAATTACATTATTTTTAATAATGAACATTTTAAATCAATGAATTTTTAATTGTGAATCTAAAGAAGTTAATGAATTTTATATTGTAAATTTTTTTGAGTGAACTATTCCATCTTTGAAAAAAAGGTTCGAAATTACATAACTTAAATAATATAACTATTTATTAATTCTTTCATTAATAAATGAATTAATTAAAATGATCATATAATTTTTTATATTAACTAAATATGTAACTATTTTATTTATTGTTAAAAAATAATATTCTCAATTAAATTTTTTTTTTTGTTGAAAATTCAAGTATTTGTTTAAGAATTTATTTATTTTGTTGAGAATTCGTCATTTTGGTAGAAAATTATTATTTTTTGGTTAAAAATTCATCTTTTGTGGTTAAAAAATGCAACAGTGTGGTTAAAAGTTAATCTTTTGTGGTCAAGGATTCAACTACTCTGGTGAGAATTCGTCCTTTTTAGTTGAATTCAACAGTCTTTTATTTCAAATTAATATCTTTCTTGTTTAAAATATCATCTTTTCTATATTTTTAAAACAATTATTTTCTTTAAGTTCAAGAATCAATTATTTAACTAAAATTTAAACTGCATTTAAAAAAACTTATTTTATTGTCAGAAAATTTTCATTTTAGTTCAAAATCATTATTTTCAGATTGAAAATTAAACTGCTTTGTACAAAATTCATCTTTTTAACTTGCAAATTCAACAATTTGGTGGAAAATGTAACTATTAGGTGGAAAATAAAAATTTTTTGGTGATAATTTATGTTTTTGCTTGAAAATTAACCAATTTGTTTTATAATTCGTTATTTAGTTGAAAATTAATCTTCTGGGCAAAAAATTAATCTCCTAAGCTAAAAATTGATAAGTATGCCGTTCTTCGTTGAAAATGACCCCTTATAAGTTGAAAATTAAACTATTTGGTTTGAAATTTATCTTT
>JAUELO010000329.1:52443-66085 GCA_032357855.1 Amphibolips quercusostensackenii
AGGACGGGCAGTAAGGTAACATGATGGTTGGTGTAGTAGAGGAAGTGAGGGGGAATGGGTGGCTGAAAGTATAAAAAGGGAGGGGAAATAAGGGGAGTGGAGGTAACTGAAGTAGAGTGAATGACGGGAAAGAAAGTGAAGAGAAATTATGGAAGATAAACTAAGAAAATGAGGGGAGATCAAGGGAAAAAAGCTGATGTGAGGAGAAATTATGAAGGTGAAGTAGGGCAGGTGATTCTAAGTCAGTGGAACTAGGGGAAATCATTAGAAATTAGGATAATTACGGGAGAGGAAGTGATGATTGTGGAAGGGAAGTAGAGGAAGGGGAGTGTCCGCTAGGGAAGTGAGAAGAGAGTGGAGTAGAGAAGGCAGAAGTTGAGTCAGAGGCAAAAGACTAAAGTAAGGGAAGGGGAATTAGGGGATTGTAGGGGGATTTGTGGAAGGAAAGTATGTGAAAGGAAGGTTCGGACCACTCAATTTACTTCTCAATAGGCTATGAAATCCTTTTTTTGTAGGCGTACGGCACACTTTGACTAATTTTTAGGAGTTATTTCCCCTTCGCCATGAGTACTTGTTGCTCTTTGCATGTCAGATAGCGAAGCGGCCAGCATGCAGAGGGATCCGATATCATTGCTTATCTGTTTGCTCGCTTCGGAATAGTCAGGCTGCTTTTACGACATTTAGGACCGAAAAGCGAAGTAACACCTGCCATAACACCGGGCATTAAACAGCCTCACGCAATATCTAAATATACCTGCAATAGAGGCACCCTTAGGCGGATAAGTTTTCGCTCTAATTCGACTGTAAACCTGCGTAATAAACTGACATATTCAACGCATTGTTGGTAGGCTTGCATGTTTGCTTCAACGCATCTCTCTGATCTCCCTCGTTAGATGTTTGACAATTGAACGGTTGTAATTTGATGTTTATGATGGTATGTTCCTTCCTTAATGCTTCTGGGTTTCATTTGGCGATATACTGTGAGTGTACCGGTCTCCGGAAACGTATCACTGGTTGGGCAAATATTTGTTTTTACTTAACCTAATTGTTATAATGTAGCTTGTCGAAGTAGTGACAGTTTTTCGATCTACTAGCCCGATATTTTTTTTTTTTAATTTATATAGTATCGACCTTTCGTCCGGCGACGCCAAACCTTATCAGGAATAATTAGATAATTTAAAAGAACTGTTTTGCTAAAAAACTGTTTTACTAATTTAGTATATACGGAAATGAAGATTGCAAGGAACAAGAGTATTAAAATTACAAAAAAGTTAGTTACTAGTGAACCCCCTTATAATAAAAGATTGTTATTCCTTATTATCAATATACTCCACTTCTAGACAGGCAAAAGCATTTTATTAAATAATTTTGAGAAGTGTTGGTCAGCACTTCACATTCCTAGGATGTCTGTCCAGGGATTAGGCCGAATTCAAATCAACCCTTTCGTGCATAGAAGGATGTACCCCTTGCGTGCTTAGGTGGAAATAACAGCGCCGGAGAATTTGAAATGTTAGCATTTTCTGTATTCGTTAGTTAAAGTAATTAGAGTATGATTTATGTCGTTCAACAAATTAGTCTCTGATCTTTTGCTTACAGTATTATAATGTTTTATGATTTAGAACACTTATTTACATGTACTTTTTTTGTAATAACGCTCTTTACTTATAATTATTGCTTTTGTGAAGCTAAAATTGTGGTCAATGTCAAAATTCAGTCATGCGAAAAAGATAAGCATTTATTTTCTAGCTTATTTTTGACAATTTGCGATGTGATATTTTTTTAGACTTGGCCATACAAAAGTGGTGTTCGACCTTAGAATCCTTGTCCGACCCCAGGTACATTTACCCTCTTTGGATAATTTGTAAATAATTGATGGTAGAGATACGGTTGAAATTAGGTTCATAATAAGATTAAAATTTGTTGTAGGATTAGATTATTAGAAAGATAGTCCTTAGGAAAACCAGACGATTTTTTATTATGCTTAGAGACTTTTATAAGGTCGCTGTAGCTCAGAGAAAACCAGGAAATCAGGAAATGGTCAGAGAATTTCTGTGAAAAGCGCTTTAAGTAACTCTCAAGAATAATCAGTGGTGCTACACAGTCACTTGCCACTTTATTCTTCGAATAACTTTTTAGTCACTTTTCAGGCTTTCGTAGTCCCGAACAGAATTCCTTATTGTTTCGATAAAGTAACTGACCATTCGTCCTACCATCCATCCGTCAGTTTTTTCCAGGAGAAAAAGTACGGGAAAATGATGAAGAGAGGGTAGTAGTGAAAGTAAAGAGAAATCAAGGAACGCGAAGTGGAGGAAGTGAGGGAAATATGGGTAGTGGAATTGAGATGTTTAAAAGGATTTTAGGGCAGGGGAAGTATGTAAAGTAAGGAAAAATGAGAAAAAGAGAATTAGGGAAAGTCAAGGGTGGTAAGGGAAGGGAGGTAAGGGGAAATGAGGAGGGAAATTAATGGCTATAAGGATAAATAATGCAAGAAAAATTATGGGAAATGAGTGGGGAACTAGAAGAAATAAGAGGCAATAAAGAGATTGAAGTAGGAAAGCAGAGGAAGTGATGAGAAATGATGGGAGCAGAAGCACGTGAAGTAAGATAAAATAGTGAAGAAGTAGTAGAAGAAGCAAGGAAGAATTAAAGAAGGTAAAGTAAAGGTACTGAGGAAAAATGAGATTAGAAGGGTTGGTGGAGTGAGGAATGGGGATGGAAAGTAGAAGGTGAGTGTTTGATAAAAAAGCAGGGAGAGAGACAAGTACAGGAGGATGAAGTAAAAATATAAAGAATGGTTAGGTAAGGGGGACGGGAGCAGGGGATTGCAGAAGTAGCGGAGAAGGGAAAGTATGTAAAGGGAATGTTTAACCAACTTAATTAACGTCTTAGTAGGCTACAAAACACTTTTGTGTGGGCTCGCGGCACAAACTTTGACTAATTTTTAAAGATAAGGTCATCATAGCTATTTCTTAAAAGAAAAAGATCACTTCAGTCACTTTTTTCAACAAAGGAACCCACGGGCCGACCACTAATTGAAAATTTGAGTAAAAAAATGTGTTAACCAATTTAAAAATTGTCATCAGGCTACCAAAATTTTTAAAAGACTTTAATTATATTTTAGGGTATTTTTAATATATTAAGATAGTTAGAAATTGTTTTAATGGATTTTAAATAGTTCAGAGTATTTTTATATATTTCAAGGACTTTTGAATTGATGTGAGTAATTTAATGGAATTTTAAGGGATTTGAAATAATGTATTTTGTTAAAGAAGATTTCAAGGTATTTTCAAAGGCCTGTAAAAATGTTATGCGATTTTAAAATATTTCAAAGGATGCGAGGGATTTTAGGGAATTTTAATAGTTTAAAGAAAAGTATTTAATTACAATAATTTGAAGGAATTTTAAAGAATCAAAAGTATTTGAGAGAATCAAAAGTATTTTAGGTTTTCTTAGAAGATCCAAAGATATTCACAAAATTTTATAGGATCTCCAAGGATTTCAATAATTTTGAGGGATTTAAAAAAATGTTAATGAGGATGCAAAGAATAGCCTAAAATTTTGGAAAATATTAAGCGATTTCACAGGATCTATAAGGTTTTAATATATTTAAAAAGATTTCACCGGATCTTAAAAGATATGCAGAAGTTTTAATGATTTTAATGGATTTTAAAAGCTATTAAAGCATTTTAATAAATTTTCCATAAATTCAGACGATTCAAGATTTCATAGAATTTACGGAATTTTAAAATATTTTAATAGATTTTGAAGATTTTTTCTACAAAGAGTAAATGATTCCGTAGAATTTCAATGATTTAAAGAGATTTTTAAATATTTTGGGAGATCATTAAAAATCATTTCGAATTCACCTTTAATTATTATTAATTTATTCTTAATTCATTAAAATTCTTTTAAACTTCTTGAAATACTTTTAAAATTTTGTATTTTATCTACATTCTTTTCAGCTTGCTCAATTCTGCTAATCCGATAGATTTAAAAACATTATTTCAGTTTTTCTTAAACTCATTCTGAAGTCTTTTAAACGCATTTTGAATTCTAAAGCATTGAACTAATTCCTTTTCAATTCCCTAACATTTTTTTATTAAATTTTTTTTATTTTTTCTTTATATCCCTTAAATTTATTTAAATCATTCTGAAATTATTAAAAAATTTTGAAAATTTTTAAAGTTATTAAATTTTAAGGAAAAGTCAAGGAATTTTGGAAATGAAATTTCGTGGACACGCTGTTATACTTTCTTGAAGTTTCAGAAGTTTATATTGATATCTTTTTTCAAGAATGATAGTCTCTGATGAGGATGTCTACAAAAATATTAAGACTATTTAATTCAGGCTATTTTGAGAAAAGTTTAAAAAATGGACCAATAAAAACATGGCTTAGTAGATTGAATTATATTTAATAATATTTTGTCAAATTTAAAAACTGATGAACTAATATAAATTATGCCTGCTGTGTTCATTCATATACTTTTTAATGCTTTTGAAGTTTAGGAGATTTCTTAAAAAACATAAATGAGTTTCTCATTTTTTTATAACCCATCCATAACTTCAGCCTTTTTTATTCCTATGCCACGGGACTAAAAATCTACTTTTTTGTCCCTAGAGAGTGAAAAGTAGTTTGTATGGAGTAAAATGTTGCATAAGAGGTGAATGATAAAAGTGTTAAAAATTTCATTGATTTCTAAAATTTGAAAAAAATTTAAAACATTTGCTAAATTTTAGTAGTTTTTTAAAAAAAGAGGCAAAATTGATTAAATTTGTGAGTCTGTAAAAAAAGAGTTAAAAAAATCGATACGAAAAATTGAAATAGAATTAAATAAAAATTGATAGAATGAATACGAGGAAGCAAAAGAATTGTAACTAAACAAAATTTCAAATACTTGTCAATGTTGCGCTTGCCTTGAAAGGCAAGCTTAACTTAGAAAAAAAAGGTTTTCACCTGGAACCAATTTCGCTCGTAGAGACATTTAATTATTTTTACCTCTAAAAAGTTCTTTCATAAAAGGGAAAAGAGTGGAAAAATTGCGAAAAAAGACAAAGATACCAAAGTTAAAAACAATTACAAAAACCGTCACATTTTTGTATTTACCTCTTTTCTAGAAACCTATCTGTACGAGTATTATAGAAAATTATTCTTGTGTTAGTAATTATTAGTGTTTTTCGTTTTATTAACGGCTAATATTTAGTATTATGATAAATAAATATGAGTTATTGGTATTAAAGTTATTAATTTTCTAGAGGTGAGAACCACATTCTGTGTACTGTAATTACATACATCGCCTGACAATTTCATTTCATATTACAACAATCTCACAGAGTAATTCATAATTTAATACGCTAAGCAATTACAGAACGCACACATGATCATAAAATAAACAATTTTAATAGAAAACTGATGTGAGCAAGGAGTAAACAGTGGGGCTTTATATATTGCATAGTAGTTTTTGATGAAAGGCAAATATTTATTTTATTCACGGGTTTTCATGATGTTAACATAATAAGCAGAGTTATGTAATGGGGTGGATCGGAAAAAATTGTAAGTCAAACATGCCTATCTTTCATAAAAAGTATAAGGGCATATAAAATTTAGATGACCATTCCGGCAGGCTCCTGATATCTCAAAAAAAAATTCACAAAAATAAAATTTTTGAACCTGCATTCTTATGGGTTATGTCTTTTGTTGTTTTTGTAATAAACAAGAAGAAACTGTATTTTCATAAATAGAAAATTTGGCCAGAATTTTTACTGCACCTGGCTCTGAAATCTAAATTTTTAAATATTTTTACATCAAAATTGTAACAGTTGACCAAGTAAACTATTCGAAACATAAACAAATGTCCAAGACTAATATAATTGTTATAGAAAAAAGTTACTAATTGTTTTGTTAAGAATAATCAAAACATGGTTAGGATATTTTTTATAAGGTCATAATTCTTGACAAATTTTTTTTTTTACAAAAACCCAGTTTTTTTTTGCTTATTACAAAAATGATAAAAAATAAACTTTTTAAAAGGAAGAAAGATGCGCCATAAAATTTCCTATAAGAATGCAGTTTTCAAAATTTCCTTTTCGAAAAATATTTTTCTAAGTATCAGAGGACAATATAAAAAATTTTTTATTCATGTTTGAGAGATAGATGGTAATATTCACAATGTATCTCCTGAGTTTCATGTTTGGTGAACCACTGCTTCACATAGGAAAAAATTATTTTTTAAAAATTCTTGTTTTGCACTTTTCTCAAAACAACGGAAGGTACGAAAAATGTTAACACAAAAGTCTACTGATCACAAAGATTTCTGGAAAAATATCTGCTGCATTTTTTTGCTATCTTGCATTCTTTACAAAAGACAAAAAATGTATTACTGATTAAATTTTTTTTGTAAGTTTATTCATTACTATTTCTTGTAAATCATCAAAATGTTTTATCTATCAACCCAGTAGTGGAATATTCAACACAAACAGATTCAAATATAATATCAAATACAAAAGACGAATTTGCGTTAAAATATTTGATATTCGCAGCTAAAAGATGACTTTTCAATCAAAATGATTATTTAAAAAAAAAATATACTACTTTTGATCAAGTTACATAAATTTCCAACCAAGAAGGTTAGTTTTTATACTGAAGAACATCATTGTAAACAAAAAATAAACAGTTGCATTTTTATAAAAGAAACTAATTTAAAAAAACAAATTTCCTAACAAGTTGTCGAATTTTTAAGCTATAACTACGAATTTTATGCCAAACAGATGAATTTTGAACTAAGAGGATTAATTTGCTAAAAAAAGCGAATTTTTGTCCAAGTTGTTTAATTTTCAACTGAAGAGATGAATTTTTAAGAATTCCAGAAAAACAGCTAAGCCTTTTTGCTTAATTTGAAATGAAATTAGTAATTAATAGACAACGAAGGTGGTTCCTAATCCAAGATTACTGCTACCGACAGGTAACCGACATCAAGACCATTCCACAGCTTATATGATTCGTGCCTATGCTAAGTTTCTAGCATATTCCAAAAGGTTACCAAACGCATCATATACTAATATTGCTGAATTGTGAATAACGAATTTTGCGTAAAAAACTTCAAGGTTACTTATTATCTGAATTAGTATAGTTATAAGAAAAGCAACTAATTATCATTGTTTTTCTTATAACTATAATTAGGTTAATATTTAACAATGAGTGAACCATAACGAATTAAGATAATAAATTACCTGAAAAGGGTTTTTACGAAATTCGTTTCTTAAAATTTTTGAATATCGTTTAATGACGTTAACGCTAACTTTCAAGAATATTTCAGAAACTTAGCACGGACACGAACTTCTTGAGCCGTGGCATAGTCTCGATGACGGTAACATGTCGGTAACAGGAATTTTAGACAAGAAATCCCCTCACTTTTTTACTGTCATTAATCAAATAAGTAAATAATTATTAATAATAATAATCGTTGTTTCTGTCCACAGCTAACGCATTCTGTTTGCATTATAAAGTTGGTTTGCAGAGATGCTTTTGTTTTTTCATTTCTGTTTTTTTTTTCTAAATTTTGTTCGTTTTATTATTTAAAGGATTTGCAGTTCAGAAATACATAAGTGTAAAAGGACAATATATTTTTTTATGTAACAAAGTACTTGAAATAAAGCAGTAGCCTTTGAAGCTTATGACTTGTAATGTTCGATTTAGTAAAAATATTAAACATTTTTTGATCTATTACAATTAAAATTTTTTAATTTCAAGCATGAGTGAAGTTTTGAACCGTCTTTCTTTATCATATAAAAAAGTCAGAATGATTTAAGATATTATAAAAGTTGTATGACTTCCCCTTCTTTGAATCTTTAAAAAATTAAAAAAATGTACCTTGTTGATCAGCTTTCAACATCAAACTTTCAACATTATATTACCTAAAACTGGAATCGTTTAGAATTAAACAATATTAAATAGGAAGCATATGTCGAAACCATGAAAATGGTTTTGTTTCATTTTTGAATCTCTTCAAATTCTACGGTTTGAAATCAATTATAATTTATAGTCGAAAAACAAATGAAGACCAATGATTAAGTAAACAATTAATTTCAACCGAAAGTGTCCTCAATTGCAAGTATTTAAATGAAGGTTTGAAATCAAATAATTCTAAATAAAAACTTCAAATAATTTAATAATTTAAAGTCTACGATATTATTATTATTATACCATTGAGCCATTTCCCTTTCGGGGTAAGCGCGACTCATTCGGTGAAGAAGGAAGTAATCTCTCTAACGATCACCCTAAGTGAAGAGCCTAACAAGCTCATGGTGTGAAGTTCTTCACTTAGGCCCATTAGTGTCTGACGGCGTTTGTTTTAGGCATCATTTACTCCCCTGACCCTTTTCTTCATGCATTTATTATAAACTATTTGTTGCCACACTTCTTTCGCTTTATTCACTCCTATGTATTTTTTTAAGCAGGCTTTTGTGTTTCTTTTGCTTTTTATATCTCTTCGAGTTAGGGTAATAGACACACATTCTTACCGTTCTTTCCGCAGTCTGCCTCTCAGCTCATTGCCATTCACTTTACTTTGATACCGTCTACACCAGCAGCCTTACCATTCTTCTAGTTTTCATTCATATCCCTAACCTCGGAGACACAGACTCTCTCAACCGGGTTTTTTCGCGTATCGTGTTTTATGTCGTTTTTGTTTTGCCCTATACCTTTATCTCATAACAATTCTTCAAAAGAGTATTTCAAAGCGTCTAGTATCCCATCTGTGCCTTATAGCATTTCACTTTTACTATTTTTCATGCTGACTACGTTTGTATTTCTTCTTTCTTTGACATTGATCATCAAAAATTTATAAAACAGTTTCTTGCTTTCTTTAGAATCGATTACCATTCTCTTTGGTTTAAATTTTGTTTTTACTTTCCATGACTAGTAGTCTTACTTTTCTCTTTTTGATTCTGTAATCATTTTCTAGTAATATGCTCCTTGCTTAATGGTGCAGCTTCTAGTTGGTAATCGCAAGGAGGATATGCGTCGAGAATGGAGGATGTCGGTCCATTAAGGTTGAGAGGGAAGGAACGAGCTTTTCAGCAAGAGAGACAGGGGAAAACAAGAATACAGAAAGGAGAACTTGTGTACGGCGGTGAGAGCGGGAACTAACTTCTGGATGAGAGGAAGAAAGAAACTCGCGTGCTATCAAGAGAAGGTGGATATCGAGAGAGGTGGTAGGAGGGTATGGTTGTGTCTAACTCATAGGGTAGAAAGTGATAATTGGTGGAAAGGGTAGTCGTTCTTTATCTTCTGCCTTTGCGCCCCTGGAAAAAATTTTGGTCAGTGGATGATCTCTGTTTTGTTAGATAGAGGGGAAGAAATGAAGTAAGTAAGCAAGTCGTTCAAATGGCTGGTATTCCAGTTGAATAAACAGAAGGAGCGGTCTGGCATGCCAGAACGCCCGTGGGTGAAAGAGAAAGGGAGAAATCTTTTAGAGACAAATGATTGCGCAGAGTTTCGTTTGTTTTCAAGAGAATTTTCTTTATTAATCATTAACATCCTTTGATTTTTACATTCGTACGTGTAAAAAAGAAATAGAGTTTGTTTGGCTTAGTTGTGCGGCTGTGCTGGCAACGAGGGAGAGAGAGAGAGCGAGAGACGGTAATATCTTGCGGCAGAGTACTGTTACTGTGACTAGCTATAGGTACATAGTTCTGGATTACCAGCTCAAGGCCTTTAGTTTAAGTACTGGTTACCAGCTCTCAAGCTACTGACGTTCTGGGCCAGTGCGCGCCCTTTTAACGGGGAGACTGTGTGACGTTGCGTGGGGGTCGCACGGAGAGGGTTAAAAAACGATGGAGAAAAATGCGCGCGTCGAGCTTCGCTGACGCTGTATTCGTGGCTGTCGCCTCCACACGCCTTGCCACCTTGCTGACGTCACTTTTACTCAGTACCTTCTTTCGTCGCGGTGAAGCTATCTTCGCTCTCTCTTACCTAAAGGTTTAATCGTTAGTTATTAATCTAAGGATGGTTGCCTACCGAATAAGTAAGCGCCGTCTTCGAGAGTGTTTTAAATCTATCAATAAAAGAATCTCGCTCTATGCGAGCCGCGTATAACACTAGTTTATTTCTTATTTCATCAGCGTATCAGCTCCTTCCAAGTCATCCTATCTGTGTCTTTGTTTATCCTATTTTAAAAATCTATTCGCGCGTCCACAACCTGTAATTCTTCGATTTTAATTTGCATTTGTTTCGTGTTTTTTGTTCTTTTAATTTTTCATCGATGGCTTAAGTTTATTTTGGAGACTAGCAACTAATGATCTGTATTGCATTCAGAACCCTCATTACCCTTGTATCTTTTAGTAGTTCTCTTAGTCTTTCTTCTGCAACAAAGAAGTCAATTATAGTGCGTCTATTTCTCTTGCGCCAGGTGTACATGTGGATTATTTTATGCCTTAGCCAAGTTTTTGTAATGAATACGCCCTTTTCTAAGATAAGCTGACTAACTTTTCTCCGTTACCATTCATTTTTGTATTCCAAAAATTACCTAGCACCCTTTCTGTATTCTAACTTAGGATGTCAATTCATCCATTTATGTCACCTAGTATAATGATTCGTTCGCCCTGATCGCAAGTATCTATTGTAGCATAATATAACCTGTAAATGAGAAATACTTAAAACTGTAAACTTTTTAAAACTTATAAGCTATAAAAATAAATTTTTTTTATTTTCGAGCCTATTAATTTAAACAATCTCACTACTTAGCATATGAAACTAAAAATTAATTAATTTTACGAACTAAAAAATGGACCGTTTTCAAACGTCGAACGTTTTTAATTAAAAATTTTACAATTTTAATTGCCAGATTCCTTGATTTCCTGAGAATCTCTGAATTCTTTGGATTCTTTAAAATCCCTACGTGCTCTGAATTTCTTAAAATCCTCGAATATTCTGTGTTCCCTGGATTCCTGGAATATTCTGAATTTCTAAAGTTCATCGAATGCGCTAAACGGTACAAAATTCCTGTCATTTTCTAAATTTAATGAATTCCTTTAATTTTATGAATTGCTTTTATTCTTCAAGTTCCTCAGATTTTCAAAATTCCTTAAATCCTCTGAATTCCTTAAATTTTCTGAAATCTTTAAATTCCCTAAATTCCCTGAAATCCTTGAATGTTTGGAATTGCTTTAATTCCGTAAATTTTCTGATTGCACATAATTCACTGGATTCTCTGATAGCCTAAATTTTTTGAATATTCTAAATTCCTTGTATTCACTGAATTTGTAAAAATCTTTAAATTTGCTAAGTTCCTGAAATATTTTGAACTCCTAAAGTTCCTTGAATGCGTTAAACGGGCTGAAATCCCTGAACATTTCTCAATTCAATAAAATCCTTTAATTTTCTGAATAACTGAAAATCTATGAATTTGTTTAATTTAAAAATTTGTAATTCATTGCACTCTCTGAATGCGTGAAAATTTCTGAATTTCTCAAATTTTCTGAATTCCCTAAATGGTATGAAATCTTTTAATTTTTTGAAATCTTTAAATTCTCCACATTTCTTGAATTCCTTAAATGTTCAGAATTCTATAAAATCTTTAAATATTTTAAATTCCTTGCATTTTTTTTAATATTCTTGATTCCTTAAATTATTTAAATTCTCTATATCCCCTGAATTTCTTTAAATCTTCTGAATTCTCTAAGTTCATCGAATTTCTTGAATTCCTTTAATTCTTCTGAATGCCCCTGAATTTTTTAAACTATTTTAAAGTCCTTGAAATTCAGGGAGTTTTTAGGATTTGGGAAATTCCATTTTTTCAAGGAATTCAGATCATTCATTTAGATGAGTTCAAGTATATCTGGGAATTTAAAGGAATCCAGTTGATTTCAAGGAAGTTGAAAGAAATCAAAATGATTTGAAGGAGTTTGAAAGTATTTAAAAAATTTAAAAAAATACAAAATAATTAAAAATTGAATATTTTCTAGGTATCTTTTTTGATTTTTTAAAAGTTTCCACAATTATTTAGAAAAAATACAAACAACCTGCTTAAAACATAAAACCATGCCTCTCAAATTGTTATTTCTTATTGAAGTAATCAAACAGTACAATTGCAAATTTTGAAATTCATTATGATTTTTTATATTTGCATATTGCTAATTGTCAATAACGTTTCCTGCGCTTTCTAGAGAGCATATTATATTACTAATAATAAATAAAAAACAAAAAAATTTAATTAAAGAAAAAAAGTCCTCTAATTCGATGTGCCAGTAATTCTTCGTTGTGCATATAAACTTCGTTTTTGTGTCTTAACTTATATAAAAGGTGATGATATAATTGAGAGGAATCCTCCTATTACTCATATGACATCCGAAGACCGTCGAAACTTTCTAGGTGTCACTTTAAATCGGGTGCAGTCTCTCGCAGTGCAGTTATTTAGCAGTCTTATTTAATTTCACTGGTTTTGAGTTTCACGTACAAGTTTTCGAGAGTTGCAGGTCCGGAGTCCGGACAAGGTTAGTAAGCCCGACGTCTATTTCTCCCAGGCTTGCCAACAATGCCAGGGGATTTAAGTGTCATTCATAAAAAGACCAAGGCGACACAAAAGTCACTCGAGAGACGCGAAAGTACTCAGGATTTACGAAATCGTCTTCGGACTTTGCACCATTCGACTCCACAGTCCACTCCTTACGTCTACGATGAAGATTTTATACGTAGGTTAATGATTTGAGTTTCTTGAAACTTCGCTAAAAGCAGCTTTACTTAACAAACTTATTCTATTTCATATCATACAATGAGGTCTGCATGAGCTTGTCAAAATATTTTTGCATAGTAGTATGTTATTCTATACTTAAAATGTAGGAACACGTATTTCATCGTTTGACTAAAAATTTTTCTTCTTCAGAAATTACCTAAATAATCTGATGAAGATAACATTACAATTTCATAACAACTGTGCGAAAATACTTTTTTAAACGATGCAGTTTTTCAAAAAATGTACATTTAAGTTTGGTTTTTCTTTCATGCGTTGAAGAATTTTTAGCTTTTTTTTGTGGATTGTCTATAACGTGGACTACATATTCTTCAAGTTCAGCTTCTAGTATACAATATTTTAAAATGTTTCTCAATCTAAAAATATCTGACACAATGTTCTAAGCAATTGTCCGGATATATAATTGTGTGGATGTGTGTGGATGTCACCCGATTTTGTGAACACGATAGCTTGAAGACAGTTGCTAATAAATTTATGAAATTCGGAGGCCTTATTTTTAACAGTGATATCTTAAAGCCGACAATAATATTTATAAAAATATTTATTACATTTTGTTAACACCTTATATTAATTAATTATCAGTTTTTTAATGTGAAACTTTTTTCCTTTACGTCATTCAAGGTTAGTGATAGAATATAAAATGTTCTTTGCCGTAATACGAATCGTTTGACCTATAATATTGACACATTTTATTCTAGAGTAAGGAAGTTGTGGTCATTTATTTTATTTAAGAAATCCATTTTTATAGTAAAACTTTTCTCACTTACATAATATAATGTCGATGCAAGAATATATTCTTTGATTCGAGGCGAATCGATCGACCTATAATATGAATATATTTTATTGAAGAGTAAGGAAGTTATGGTCATGTATATTGTATTAAAAATCGATTTTTT
>JAUELO010000329.1:103524-119980 GCA_032357855.1 Amphibolips quercusostensackenii
GAAATTTTTAAAAACCCTAAATTTTAATAAATTTTTTCACAATAATTATTAAAAACAATCGTTATCATTACCTTTTTAAATATTTTTGTAATAAAATGTCATTTTCACATTATTACAAAGCACTTTTGGCAAAAAACTTTTTTTTTCACTGATAATGAGACTATTTGCATAATTGTTCGTAAAATTTTCTTACAACAATTAGAGAATGCAGTAAGCAAACTATTTGTGTTCTGTTAGTCCCTAGACATTCATTTCGATTAATATAAAGCTTACCTCAGCAGTTATTAAGGCTTCAGAAATCCTTATGTGAAAAATTTCAGTTTTTATATACTCTGAGTGAAAAGTTATTAATATACAAATTGAGGAGACAAAAGCTCTTACCGCAAAGCTCATCGAGATTTAATGCTCTTAGGTTAAAAAAAAATTATAAATAGGACAAAAATTGAAGGACAAAAATTTTCAGATTTAGAAATTTCATAATAAATAATTTTAAAAAAAGCAGTTAAGAATTGCGAGCAGCAGCTAAGTTTGTCTACTATAATACACTTCTGCGTAACTGAGTCACAGAAATATGTATTCAATTATACTTTACAAAATTTTAGTATTATTTTAAAAAATAAATATAAATTTCAGGTATTTATTTTAGTTTCAAATCTTATCGCTTTAGCGTTAAAAAAAAATAAAGTCGATAATGATACTCCTAAAGTAGCCTTAATCAAGGAAACTGAATATCTTTCTTTAGGACTGATAACGTGGGTCATAAAAGTCTTGAGAGAGTTGAATCGCGTGCCGAAGGCACTTTAAAAAAAATTGCGCTGCAATATAATGTTAAAAAAAAGCATCAAAACTTTTATTTTACTTTCAGGAATAATTTAGTCCAATATTTGAATCACCAAAAGACAGTTAAATATAATAAAAAAGGTAACCTGTACAATTACATTTTCAGCCTTAAATTTTATTTTTACATCTCAAATTTTTTTTTGACACTCGTTGTATGAAATATGAATATAAATATGACAGGAAGAGAAGTTTCTCGTCCATTACATATGACTCTGCGATCAGAATACAAGATATATCATTTAATCAAACATTAGAATATTTATTCGATACAATGTTAACCAAATTCTTCACTAAATTATCAATCAGTTTTTCCTCTAGTTATCAAAAAATAAGAATTGTTTATACTGTCCTTTTTATTTTGAAGGTGATTCTGACTTCTATTTGTGAATATAATATCATACAGTAGCTCTCATTTTAAACATTTTTTTTTCATTAACGCAGAAAAAATTTCTTCTTTGTAATATGCATTATATCCTTGCTGCTATTATCTTCTGTTTGTTGTTTTATCGACAATTTTTAATTCAAACTCTATCAACTTTTATCAGCACAAGACTTGTATTAATTTCTATGTGCTAGAATTTTAAGCGTGTTATTCAGTTTTAATCATTAGCGAACAAAAAGATATTAAAGGACGGAATTTATAAAATATATTTTTTCACTGGCCCAAAGTAACAGACTCAGTAAACTTTGATTTTTTAGTTTTGAGAGTAATGCTATTTTTCTGTCAGTCTAAAGAGTTTATCAGAATGTACAATTCCTATCTACAGTTTAAAAATGAAAGCATCAGTACGAACCAACCTTATGCTGCGAACAGAAAATTTTGCGGGAAACATTTTTAAATTATTTAATTTTACATTTACTTTTTTCAATTATTATTAAATCTGCTATTCAGAAACATTCGCTTTTTCTTGCAAATTATGTTCACCGTTTGATTTTTTGCCTAACGGCGCCCCGATTCCTTGTGTTCCTCATGCCAGGCCAACTTTTTTTCTTTTCATGACAAACAGCATCCTCCTGCCAGATCCTCTTCTCCTGCCAGACCTCAATCTTCGATTAGGTTTCCTTTTTCTGCCAAGCCTCCTCAGCGTCCGAGAATTTGGTCTTTTTCTCACAGATTTATAGACCCACCTAATCGACTTCCTTCTTCTGACGGATACGGATATGAACTTGACCAAGTTCAATTTATTCGGCTAACTTTAACTAAAAATCCGCACCGTCGATTTGACCCTCCAAGATACACTTTTACTGCAAAACAAACGAATTAAAATACTCACAGGACATCATGTCGATTTGACCATGTCAACCCACGAACAAATTGTATTGTCAACATTCGAAGGTGGCGTATTTGCAATATAATCGAGTAGTGACACTCTTGATGGAATATATACAAATAGTGGTCGTATCAAAGGCAATGTACGGGCAAAAATTAACATGGAAAGCGGTGAAATTGCCCCCTGAACCCTTAATAAAGCTAAGGAAGTCTCAGTAGGCCGCCTTTGCGCAATCTTATATCATATTAGAGTACAGCATGTTAACCACAGTAATGGGTAAGTTCTCTTTACGAGGCGCAAGTAATCGTTTACTTTTTTCTGAAATTTCTTTCAAGTCACTTCTTCAAGATCAAGTCACCCTAAAAAACTTCCTAAAGTATGAATATCAGTTAAGTTGTTCCCTTTATTCAAGCAAAACAGAATTTCTGAATTTTATTGAATGTTTTTTAATAGCTTTGAATGCACCCTGAAATCTCTGCGATCGTCGTAAAATATACTGAATTTAATAAAACTGTTTTGGATTTTTATTTTTTTTTCAATTTGCCCTGAAGTCTTTTAAATTTATTTTGAATTCATATGGATTTCTTTAGATTTTTAATCACAAATTCTATTTGCCTCCATTTACTTGAATTCAATGAAGTTAACCCATTAACGACCAAGAACTGCAATTTTCTAACTTATGGTTAAGCCTCATTTTCATAACTGAAAAGAAGAAATTTCCAAACATAAATCATGTTTCATTATAGTTTTGGGTATGCTCTTCAAGAATCCGTCGTCAGAATTGAGTTTCGTGTAGCAGGAAATCCAATATGGCGCCTTATTTGGGAAAAAGTATCAAAAAATCATGAATTTTTTGTTTCAGAATTTTTTTCGACCCGAAAGGTTATTAGGAATCGATTCTAACTATGATCAACCGTGATCGGAATAGTTAAATCGTAAGAAAAAAATTTTTTTACCCCATCCCATATAGCTATACCCTTTCGGCGGATCCAGTATGTCGGACATGAAATTTTAAAAAATCTACGATTTTCGCACAACTCTGTACTCGGGGGTTTTCGGGGTCACTGATTATGAATTTGACATCAAATTTTCGGAATTTAAAATGGCAATCCTAATATGGCAGACATGAAATTTTAAAAACTCTACGATTTTTGCACAACTTTGTACTCGGGGGTTTTCACGGTCACTGACTACGAATTTGGCATCAAATTTTCAGAATTTAAAATGGCGGACCCAACATGGCCGACATAAAATTTTGAAATCTGCTGAGTGTATTAAAAATTCTGTGCTTGGATGAGGTCTCTGTTCACGATTCAGACATTCTAGTCTCAAAATAACCCAAAAACAATGATGTGGACGTGGTAGCATTCTGTCTTCTTCGGGCTGCTTAATTAGAGGGAGTTGCCTTGCCTCTCACTGGAATATTAATGCCTGACCTTTTCTCATGTAGCTCTTAGCAATAGATACTAGGAATTCTTTTGTTCCGACTTTATTTTTGCCTTCTCCAGCAGCATTGTATATCATGAGAGCATACACGATTCTCTTATAACATCTATTTCTCTTTCTGCATCAGAACAAATAAATTCTGCATGAAAAACAAATGACTAAAGAGAAATTAAAATGACCCCAGGCAACGTCGGGTTATTTTTATCGGATCTTTATTTGTTTTATGCTTTATATTTAGATCGAGCTGCAAATACACTGTCAAAATTCCGTTGTTTATTAATCAGAAGTGTTTCGATACCAAGTTCCTAAAAGACTCAGTTATTTATTCTTAATCCATCGCCATGTCGCAAACAGAACGAAAAAGACGTTCCGTCCCTACTCATGTAAAGTACGCGGTGGATACGTCAGAAAATAATTTCGGTGAAATAATAACGTTGCCTGATCAAGACGATTTCGGCTCTGATAATTCGGATTCTGATGCTAAATGGGACGAAAACGTTCCGGTAATAAGTTATTAAAAAGCTTGTTAAACTTACATAAATGATCAAGCTGAACTAAAAAAAAAATCATTTCTGTTAACCAGATGGTAAAAAAAGATACGCCGATGTTATTATAGACAGCATTTTACTGAAAAAATCCGTGACGAAAAGTATTCTAGACAGTGAGCTAGTACAACTTTTAAAATCTTCTTTTTCATTGGAATAAAACAATACATCATTGATGCATGTAGAGAAAATGACTTTGATTTACATTTGAAAAATTTAGATACTTTTCTAGGAATAATTGTTCTAACTTCTTACAATAAGAGGAAGTTTCAGAGTGACAATTTGTCGATAAATCCATTTATATTTTGTAACGTGATCTCTTCTCCGATGTCACGCAAAACGTCCTAAGAAATTAAGTCTTTGTTGAAGTACTCAAAAACTGGAGATCTTGACGCCAATGATAATGCGTGGCGCATTCGTGCAATACTGAAACTATTCTAAAGAAACATCCTAAAGTTTGGCATATGGAGGACTCCTCTCTTCATAAATGAAATGATGGACAAATCGTATGCAAGAACATCATCAAAACAATTCATTCTAAGAACACCTGTACGATGTGGCTTGAAATTCAGGGGTCTCTGCAATTCAGATAGCTTCGTATTGTGTCTTGACTTGTGTTGTAGAAAGAATTCAAAAATTAGAGAGAAATTCAGTGAATGCGCATTAGGTTTTTGCGTAGTGATAAATTTTTTACAACGATTTTTCTGCAAGACAGCTGCGGGAGAGATATCTTAATTTCATATTTACTTAGACAGTTATTTTACAATCTTGGATTTCAGTATGCATTTCAGGGAGCTGGGTTTGAAATCTACGAGTATGTCGTCAAACATGAAAAAATAGCGGCATCAACTACATAACTGTAGTAGATTCGAAGTCAGTTTCAATATTTTCCACTGCTGCAGAAGTAATTCTTTTACCACGCTCGAAAAGATACGGTTCACAAGCACGATCTAAAGTTGAGATACCTTTCCCGCAAGCCTTTCATCTCTACAACAAGTTTAAGGAAGGAGTTGATCTTCATGATGGACGCTGCAGTAATGTGCTTTCAAGCATTCGTTCCGAAAAATAGACTGAGGTCGTTTTTATGAGACTGATCCAGGCCTTTATTGTAAATGCTCTTGTGATATACAATGCTGCCGCAGATGGCAAGAACAAAGTCCAAACAAAAAAATTTGCAGTATATACTGCTAAGAGCTACATGAGAAAAGGTCAGGCGAAACGAGAAATACAAAGAATGTTTCATCAAAATTAACTCAAAGTCTGTTCATATTGTCCCGTAAGGACCAGAATTTTTTGTAAAGAGTGTGAATCAAAATTATGTTATCCGTGTTCCAAAAAGAATCACTAAGAAAATTCACATTCCAGTTAGAGGCAAGGGGACTTACTCTAATTAAACACCCTGCAGAAGAGAGAATTCTACTACGTCCACGTTGTTGTCTCTAGGTTATAATAAGCGTCGAATGTCTAAATCTTGAACAAATACCTCATTGAAACACAGAATTTTGATGAAACTCGACAGATTTCGAAATATTATGTCTGCAATATTGGATCTGCTATATGGAATTCTGAAAATACAAATTGGAATTCGTTATCAGAGACCCTGAAAACCCCTTAGTAGAGAGTTGTGCGAAAATCGTAGACTTTTTAAATTTTCATGTCCACCATATTGGGTCTACTATTTTAAATTCTGAAAATTCGATGTCGAATTCATAATCAGCGACCCTAGAAATCCCCGAGTACAGAGTTGTGACAAAATCGTAGAGTTTACAAAATTTCATGTCCGCCATATTGGATCCACCGAAGGGTATGGCTATTTAAGATCGGTCAGACTAGTTTCTTCTTGCAATTCAACTATTTCAATCACCGTTGATTATAGTTAAGGTCGATCCCCAATACCCTTTTGGGTCAAAAAAAATTATGAGAGAAAAATGCCCGCTTTTTTGGTATTAGTCTCCAAATTTGGCGCTATATTATATTTCCTACTGGGCCAGACTCAATTCTTACCCCTTCTTTTTTAAAAGCATTACCTTATAGTCATGAGAATGAGGCTTATTCTACAGCCAGATCTGCTTGTCCTGACGAGCCTGGTCTACCTAAAAACTTCAGGTCTCCCGCTGCCCTTTCGTTTTCTAACGTACTTCGACATGGACTTGACCAACTTCAATTTGTTCGACTTTATTACAATGGACATCCGCAGCGGCTGTGCAAGCTTCGAAAATACACTTTTCCTGACAATAAACCGATTAAAATACTTGCGAGACGGCATCGCTATAAGCTAATT
Organism: Amphibolips quercusostensackenii; assembly: GCA_032357855.1. NCBI lineage: Eukaryota > Metazoa > Arthropoda > Insecta > Hymenoptera > Cynipidae > Amphibolips > Amphibolips quercusostensackenii. The sequence goes on from JAUELO010000329.1 coordinate 109,908, forward strand.
TTAATCCAAGAACAAATTGTCTTATCAACATTCACTGATAATGCTTCTGCAATATTTGGGAGTAATAATGTTCTTGATGGAATATATGTATACAGTCCTTGCATTAAAAGTGCAACACAGGCAATAATAAAAATAGAAAAACAATTACCTTCTTGACCACAGATAAAGTTAGGAAAATTCCAGTAGGCCCTCATCGTCTGATCGAGCTTAATTATGTAGTAAACCATGTGAACCAAAATCAACCACACAATTTAAAAAATGTTAAACTAAAATATGCGATTTTTTATAATCCGGAGTCATTAGAAAATGTTATATGCACTTTGCATTCACAGACGAAAATAAAATTTTAATAGATTATGATACCCAACAATTTGAACTTTCAGCAGTGCCCTAGTCTTTTTTAGAATAAAAAAAAAAAACAGTTTCGTTTTATCAACTCAGTCAAATAAAAATCGCACGGTGAAAAAAAATGTCAAGAAATAAATTATGATTATAAAAAAATATTCATCAAACTATTTTATTGAGTTACCTTCTTCGACTTAAAGAATTCTATTTAGAAATTTTCTAGCGCTTTGATACGCAAAGAGGAGAATAGAAGGAAAATAATTTTTTTTTAATGAAACAGTTGTGAATACCATATTGTGTTTAATACCGAACAATTTATTTTATCGAGATTTAAATTTAAAATATATTGTATTTTTTTTTTTAAATTTGAATTTTTAGCTAAAGGAATGTCTACAAAAATATACGAATTTCGAATTCAAAGGCGAATCCTCAACAACAACAAAAAGTAATTTGGAAAGAAATTATAGCATTCAAAACTAAACAGCGGGAACTTTGAGGTAGAAAACACGAATTTTCAACAAGAAGAATGAACTTGTAACTAAATATTTGGATTTTAAAGCGAAGACGAAATAATTAATTTTTACTGAAATGTTTATTTTCAACTAAGCAAGATAAATTTTCTACTAGAAAATTGTTTTTTTTTTGTAGAAAATTAATCATCTCTGTTAAAAATCCAGCTAATGGGTTGAGAGTTGAAATTCTTTATGACGAGAGTGCAAGCGAGTGAGTAAAAGAGCGAGAATGAAACCGCATCTTAATCTACTTATTCTGTTACATACCCATTATTTACAGATATTTAAGCTCCTTGCCTGAGCTACTTTAAATTTTTTTTCTTCACTACTTTTTGCTCCTCTAACTCCTTAACTCAACCTTCCCTAATCCATCCTCCCCTAAAATCTTTACCACATACTCTTGCAACTTTCTTTATCTGTTATCCCTCTCCTTCATCCTTACCATAAGTGCTCCTATGCTTCCTTTTCCAATTTACATATTCGACATTTTCTGTTCTCGTGTTTTCCCCATACATCTCTTCCCTTACCTCGTTTCCGAATCTAAAGCCTGCTATCGAAATTTGTCTTCCCTCTGCCCATCTTCTTACTAAACACATTGGTACCCCCTCCTTTTTTATTATCTTATACGGCTTATTATATTTTGATTCCTTAATCATCCCCTATTTTTCTATCAATTATCTATTCTCTCCTTTCTTTTTAATTCTTGATTATTAACTTCGGTCCCTTCGTCTATATCTCTAGCGTAAAACATTCTTTTTTTCTTTTATTCATTTCTTTAATCCTATAGCTATCTCTCTGATTCATCGCACCTTCATCTAACACTTTCTCCTTAACTCCACTCCCTTATACACACTCGGCTTTGTCTAAAATTTCTATGTCCTTTTTACCGCTCTAGTACATAATTTATTTCTTTGCGTCCCTTCACTTGCAATATATCTCAGTTTTTCCAGTTTACCCCTTAAGGTTTACCTTGTATACCTTTCTTGTAAACTCTCAATCTCTTTTCTTTCTTTTCATTTCTATATAGCTGCCCCATAAACTAATACCGTCTGTACAAGCGTATCAAATATTCACATTCTCTTTCTCTAATTTTTTCCAAAACCTATTTTCACGTACACTTTATATCTGTTTTGTAGGCCCTGCTGATTTTTCTTATTCTTTCTATCATATGAGCTCTATGATCTCCATTTTCTCGCAAGGTATCTTGACTTCTTCCTATCTTCTATAATTTCTTAACTCCTTCCCTTTGCCTTTTTTTCACTGTAAGTACCAGTACTCCTTTTTTCATAACTCTCGTTACTTCTCTCTACTCCATACTCTATTTTATATTATCCATGTCTATTCCCTTAATTCTGCTCCCTCGTACTTCCAAACTTTCTTTGTAATCTCGTTTATACCAAGTGCCTTTACATCTTACATAATTTCTAATGCCTTGAGTTTTTCTTCCTTGTAATTTTTCCTCCTTATCTGTTGTCCTGCCATATATTCCTCATTCCGTAACTTTCTTTTCTACACCTCCTAGTAATTTCATAAAATATTTTTTCTATTCTTCTATTTTGAAATCCTGGTTAACTTTTTTAGCTCTTTCTTCTTTTTTATTGACCACCTCTTAAACTACTTCTTCCGTCCTAGCCTTTTCCACCTATTTTTTAAACATTTCTTTTTCCTTTTTTTTTTTAGTGCACAACTCAGTATACTCCTTTTTTTTCTCCTATATTTTTCTGCACTAGTTCCTTGCCTCTATTTTCCGTATTCCCTTCTAATTCTTTTTTCTTTTGTTTACATTCCTCACTCCATTTACTTATATACCGTGCTTAATTAATTTTTTTTTTGCTTGCGCACCCTAACGATCTTTTTATGTCTCCTATCATTATTTCTTTCTATCTATTTACACATTTATCCCCTATTTCAATATTCGTGACCTTTTCCTTGAACTGTTCTTTACCTTTTATTGAATAATATCCTAATCCTGCTCTTTCTACTTTTGCTTCCTTTTGAGCCTCGTTAATATTACGCTTATTTTCGTCTGATAACACTATTATGGAAAAGTGATCAAAATCCTCATAATCCCTACCTCTAGTTTTTTAAACTTCTCTATTACTTCATTGTCCATTACTACATAATAAATAATCGTACCTTCCTTCCCCCTGAACGCGTATATTTTCCTTCCCATTCCCCTCTATACTTTTTTTTAGGATAATATATTACATCTCCTCTAGGCGCTTTAACAATTTCTTTTCCTTCCGAATCAGTTTTTTTTTTTTTTTAATTTTCTTTCCCACTCTCTACTAAATTATATGTCTTATCCATTCCCTGTTTTAGCGTTAAAATCTCATCCTATTGTAAGACTAATCTCTTGTTTATTTTTTTCCATGAATTATCTCATCTCCTCTGAAGCCTTTTGCATATCACCGTTTACAAAAGCCGCCACCATCTTTCACGTTTCTCCTCCCACATTTGTATATTTTACTATTAATCATTTTTTTTGTTCTTTCGTTTTTCCATCCTTTTCTGTTATACATTTTTTTACTTCTTCTAGCATTATTTCTCTTATTGCTTAGCCATATTTATTTTTCCCCTTTGCATTTCCAACCTGCCATTTTCAAACTCAGGGTGATCTTTCCCTTACTCTTTCCTATTTCATTTCATCCAGCCATATCTACATTATTACTACTACATCATACTTTGTCAAATTTCCTATGAACCGCCTATCTTTTCTCTCCAAGCCTGCTATATTCCAATGACATATCCTCCAGTCTCCCCTACTTTCGCTTCTTTTCTCTTTTCGTTTTCTGCTATTTCTTATTACTATATCCTCGTTCCTTTCTCTCTTAGTTTCCTGACACCTCGTTTTTTTTCTAACTTTTCCCTGTCCTGCATATAGTTCCACTATATACCCTCTATCTGTATTTTCTTATATTTAAGCTGCGTTTTATTTATCTTGGTTCTCTCCTCTTCCCCTATTCGCCTTGGGTCATACTGGGTCTCCCATCCTACCCATGCTAAATCTTTCTCTATTCTCTCCAACCTTCTATCCAACTACCTCTTGTTTGTCGCCGCTTCCCTTCTACGTTCTATTTTTTCAGTTTTACCAGTGCCCTTCTCCTCCCTCTTCGCTCTTTACTTCCTACCATTATCACTTGCTCTATCAATACTACAGCATTAATGCTTTGTAGTAATTCTTTCACTACTCCCTACAGCTCCTTTCACTTTAATCTCAGACTATTTATCACTATGTTTCTGTTTCTATTTTATATTTTTTCCTTTTTGTTTCTTGCTCCATTTCTCAGCTGTTTAATTTTCTTATTCTCACTATCTCTACTTTTAATCTCCGGTTTGATATTTTCTATTTTTTTTATTTTACATTTCAACTTATATACCTTTGTTTCAATTTCCGCATTGTTTTGTATAGCTTTTTCCTTGCTTCATTATATTTTCTTATATCTTTTCTTAATTCAGCCATTTTTTAAATAGCTTCTATCTTTATTTCCTTTTCTATTTTGTTCAGCTTTTCTTTGTATGTTCCTATTACTCTATTATTATTACGCGCATTTCTTTTAGTCTTTTCTTCTTCACTGAATCCTCAGGCTTAGCTCTATTTTCTTCTGTCCTCTTATTATTCTAATTTTTTTCTACAAAGGTGCGTTTCTTTGTCAAAGATCTGAAAATCTGAAAATTTTTGGATTATTGAGCATAACTCAGTATTTCTATTGTATTCACTGCTTACCCTTATGCCTTCTCTTTCTTTTAATGAATGCCTCAGACGATTTTACGCTTTTCGCTCTTAATCTCTTATTTTTCTGTTTTCTATAATTTCCCTTTACCTTTTTTTTTCTTGCTACGACCAACCCCGTCTTCCCAGCCTGTCACAAACCTCAAATCAACTCAACCTTAACTCCCAGACAAACCTGTCTTGATCCTCAAAATATCCACACCCCCTTGTCTGTATGTTATTCTCTCAATTAACCATCACAAACAAATCCTTCTGCATACTTCCACAATCCACGTATCTTAAATTTCACCACAAACATACAAAAACTCAGCATTAAAAATACACCGCTTTCTCACACGTTTTATGCTAAAAACGATATAATTGTATGTTCTTGTTTTAAAGAAGTAGTTATTTATTTAAAAGCTGATTTTTTTGTTGATAATTTTTTTTCTATACATTCACTTTTCCGAATTTGAAATAGATCCTAAAAAAATTGATTTCTGGAGATAAATTTTGCAAATTCCTGGTCAAATAATGATTTTTGCCGAAACAGGAAAGAAAAGTTGGACCAATAGGTGGAAAATTTTAAGATCATTAATTAACTAATTGATTATTTATATAAAAAAAATAAAACTTATGCTCCAATTTGTCATTTTTTATAAGAATTTTTGATGTCATTTTTAATCTAAAAATGTAAACATTTAAATGGGGGGGGGGGTCTGATGCGTTTTTTGGAAAAAATAAACATTTTCGAAATTTCTTATAGGTTAGTATTACAGTTTTTAATCTGCTCTATTGCACAACAAGGAACAAACGTGCGCTCATCAATTGACAAAGATTCAAAAAGGTGTTGAGGGGGGGGGCTGTTGCAACGCTGGTGTTAAAGCCCCAATTATAAACTAGTAATTGCATTAAAGTTGCGAAAAATATTCTACTTCAAATATGTCGTATTGCACAACCGTCAATGTTCAAATTGAATTCAAAATAAGAATTTCTCAAGTCCTAAAAATTATTTTCCAATTCTGCTTGGCTCATTCCAAAGGACTTTATGTGTGCTTCATCGCGACACCAAAAAAATTAATTTAGGCTAGATCGCAAGTACTGAAAACGAGAGTTGATACGCTTTACGTGTCTTGAGCCCTAATTAGTGTCTTTGTAATCCTCTCAGGTTCATTTAAAAAAAAATTGTAAAGTAAATAAAGAATTTTTAGTTTATTCAATTAATTTTCATATTTCTACAGCTCATAAAAGAGCACTTATATACATCTTATTTACCCTTTATTAGGTTAAATTGTTTTCCATGCCTTAGTTGATAGTATGACAAGTAAATGTAAATGAAATTTCAATCTGCACGCACGTTGTCCGAATAGTCATTTATCGACATCAGAGTGCATTAATTGTATTCTTTATGTCAGGTTTAGCGGCAATATTTTAGTTCTGTGCCAACTACCACTGGAGGCATAGCATGTCATTTATCTGATACGGTCATTTAATTGTATTCTCAAAAGAATTTTAAGAGTTACGCTAGAATGCTACATTTTAAGTACATAAAAGTATTTTTGCAATTGAATTTATTATTTTAATGTGAGTAAGTTTTCATATAAATCAGGAGATCGAATGTTGTAAAAGAACTTTCTAATGAAAATCAATACATGACTATGATGCGTTTTTTAATGCCTAATCCAATGGCGGCCTTGTTTTTGTGATATCTAATACGGCTGCTGGAATAATCTAGGAAATAAATTAGGGTTCAGGCTATCACCGTTCGAAAGATAGATACTATAGCAGATAAGTTGTCTCTCTCTACGGAGTTGCTAATTTGACGGCTTCCACGTACTGGAAGCGAATCATTGTGCTGTATCTAGTATTTCATTGTACCAAAATTTCCAATACCTGCAAATTTTACATTATTAACGAAGTTTATCATTTTCTAAGCGTCAGCAGTATTTAATACTTTAGATTCTTGGGCAGGTTTTAATCACGCAGGCGTCACACGGGCGCTGTACACGTGATACAAAGGATCGGTCGGTGGAAAGTGTACATAGAGGATGCACTACTTTCCTCTACTATAGCTCATGCGCAACTACCCCCTACTATGTCTCATGCAACAGCTCTGAGCTCTCCTGTGTATCGTGGTTCGTGCTGTTTTTGCTCAATGATAGACCTCGGCGGAGTCACGTGTATGCTACCTATACTCTAGGACTAGAACTCGTTTCTGTTGAACACCAATTCATTAGCGCTGATTGTGAGCTATCATTTGACACTCATTCTGCCACAATCGCAAAACGAAACGTAGTTGCAAAAATCATTCCAATAGCTTCTGCTACGTTTGCGGTGTTTTTGTCTCACCAAATCAAAGAAACAATTTGTTATGCAATGCGAGAAGGTTACGAGATTTTTTTTAGATTGTGGACAAAAATGGAGGAAAATATTCTATACCAAACAGTTGCTGCTCGACTTGTGCCATTTCATTGAGGTCAGTATATCAAGGAAATTTCGATCATGTCTTCACTTTTTTTTCTTAACTTCTTGGAGAGAACCTCTAAACCATATCGATAATTGTTACTCATGTTTGACAAATGTTAATAGCTACTTATCTAGATGCGAGGACTTCATAATTTACCCTAATCTTTCTCCCGTGACAAAAGCTGCTTCTGACCGTGAAGAGTATTTCTCGGTTAATTCTACAAAACACTAAGCAAAAGAAATCAATTATTCTGATAAAAAACAAACTATAGAACATAAGCCGACCAGAAACTTGCCACAATTATTCAATGAAAATGAATTTAATGATTTAATAGGAGATCTTAATTAATTTAAAAATAAGTCTGAAATCTCGGGCTCTAGGCTCAAGGAAAAAAATTCGCTCAAAAAAGATGCAAAAATCTTTTATTATCGGAACAGAGAAAAAAATTAAACTCAATTTTTTTCTAGCGAAGATAGTCTCATGTAATGCAACGATGTAGATAAACTGATAAAGGCCATTGGTCATAAATATCAACCAGAGAATTGGCGTTTATTCATTGATTCGAACAATTACAGTTTGAAAGCTGTTCTCTTGCACAACGGAAACGAATATCCATCAATACCTGTTGCTCGTGTCACCAATATGAAAGACTGCTACAATGTCATGGAACTTTTACTTGAAAAAATATATTACAAGCTTTATAAATGGATTATCTGTTATGATTTTGAAGTAATAGGAATTTACCTCGGATTGCAATCTGGTTACACAAAACATTGTTGTTTTCTATGCACCTGGGACAGCAGAGCGCGAGACGAATATTACAATGTTAAAGTTTGGACAGCGCAACAGACGTGAGAACCTGGAAAAATAAAAGTTTTTTAAAGACCACTGGTGAATCCCTAAAATCATTTTTCTAGTAGGATTACATATAAAGCTTCGAATGGTAAAAAGTTACATCAAAGAAAATTCCCTAAGCTTAGTGACTCAAAACTTAAGCAGGGAGTTTTTGTTGGACCTCAGATCCGACAAATAAAGCCAGATGGCGATTTTAAAAAGGTCTTGACTGCAAATAAGAGACAAAGATGGTTGTCAGTGAAAGCTGTTATAGACAATTTCTCAAGGACCTAGGGCATCCGTGAACTACAAACACATTATCGATACGATATGCTTTAGCAGACTACTGTTGGAATTTCATGACTGATGAACCGAATGCTTAACATTGTCAAACATGCAAGACGAAAAGTTCCTGATCACAAGCAGCAATTTATCGTTATTTTGCGACAAGAGCTAACAACATAAAAAATACATATTTTGTAGACGCACTACAATGATTCGCTTCAAGTACGTGTAAGCCGTCAAATTGGCAACTCCGTAGAAAGTGACAACTTGTCTGCCATGTATTTTTAAACGGTGATAACCTGCACCCTAATTGTTTAAAAAATTTTCGGCATTATATAATGAAGAAAATGACACCTGGAACAAAAGGAAAAAAGTTTTTTAGATAGATATGCAGTTTTTTGAAACACCCCTTTCTACTTTAAAAACGACATGTCTCATTACATGAGCATATACGTATGTCACATGTTGTTAACCAGTGTAGTTTAATTTGTTTGATTCTGCACAAGGCCACTGTTTTTAGTTAACCAAAGCATACTGCTTCCTAGGTAGCTCTTAGGTTTCGATTAAAATTGTTATGAATATTTCGTTTCTTAACACTCCTAAAATACAATTTAATCTAACATATTAAAACTAACTCATATATGCTTATATTATATCTATCAGAAATATACAAATGTTAATGCATTAACAATATAATCGATAAAGCGCAATTGAATTTTTTGGTTGTGCAATGGGGCACATTCAAAGTCCGTTAGAATAAGCCACGGAAAATTAAAAGATATAAATTTGGACTCAAGATACGTATAGCGTGTCATTAGCCCCCTCACCTCTTTGCGCACTCGCGTTATTAGTATTTGCGATCTAGCGCGAATGAGTATTTTAGTTCTGTGACTGAGCGTATTTAAAGTCCTTTAAAATGATCTGAAGAGGATTACATAGTAATAATTAGGACTCAAGGTAAATGAAGCGTGTCACTAGTCACCCCACCCCCTTAGATATTTATGTATTATACAATTTTATGTTACATTTAGAACATTTCGATTGATTTTGATTGCCTTTTGCAAGTTTAGTGCGATTATTAGTGCATAGTGGGGTTTCAACACCAGCATTGAACTAGCCCTTCCCCACCTTCTTGTATCTTTGTCAATTAATTGACAAAAAATTTGATTGTTTGTTTGTAATATAAAACGCATTTAAAACTGTAAAAATTAGCTGAAAGAAATATTAAAAATGATAATTTTTGACAAAAATTGCACAAGCCGCCCCCCCCCCCACATTGCATCGCCGATAAGACCGTTAACATTGATGTGCAATGCTTGCTATCAGTTGTGCGCTAAAGCGCATTTACTTGCAATCAAATGGGTAAGGGTAAATATAAAAATAAGTGGTGAAGGGGCTACTGCAACAGACCTCTTATTTCTTGACATTCCGCAGTGTGATTTTTTTGTTACGTGAGTAAATAAGAAAAACTTTTATTTTAATTTCTTCAAAAAGACTGGCTGCGGCATTGCCGTAAGGTTAATTTTTTGGAAACTATAATACATTATCCTCGTATTACCGTTTGTGAATACAAGTTATATGTAACATTTTTTAATCACCTTGATTTAATAGCTATTTAATATTTCAATTTTACATTTTTTTAATGATTTGTATGATTTTGATTTACAAGCCCCACTACATAATAATATTCGATTGGGCGCTGAGCGCTCACTGGAGTTTCCCTAATTTCATCTGTGGTCAAAAAGGTAATCGTGCTGCTTTCTATGTTTATTTTTGCCCGTGCTTTACTTCTAGTGCGAGAACAATGTGCATATATGCCAGCAAGAACGTTACTACTCTCGAATATTGCAAAGACATCACCATCGAATGTTGATAATACAATTTGTTCTTGGATCGAAATAGGTGTATAGCGACGCTG
>JAUELO010000329.1:120080-131268 GCA_032357855.1 Amphibolips quercusostensackenii
TGTTTTAAATCAGAAAAAGTACCCACAGGATATGGGGTACCACCTTTCTCCTCATGCATAAGAGCTTCAACAACAAATGAAGTTGGAGCCTTATCGGAAGAAACGGTTTTCAGGACAAAATCATTGGGCGGTACTCTGACACCCCTACAATCATCTGAATCATTTAAGGCTAAAACGCAAGTGACAACAGGCTTAGAGATGGCTGGCTCAGCTCTGACGGTCCATGGGGTACGTTTGGTTAATTCAACGAACTAAACTGGGTCGCAAATGCAGTGTGTTCCTTCTGATGTCCTCACGAAATCTAAATTCATCGAGAATTGGCATAATTAAAGAAAAGTCTGACTTTACCGCGGGGAGGGAGGAGGGGGGTATATTATAAAATTTTGGTTGAGATTTTACGGGGTGTGGTAGCAGTACGCAAAGACTGCGTTGTTGCCACGATTTACGAGGAGTTAACAGAATTAACCTCCCCTGTAGCCGAAGACGTGGTGCTCGTGGTCGTGACAACGCTTTCCACGGTCAGAGCAACCAGACTAATGGTAACCAACAAAGCCGCTGCTTTATTAAAAGGCAGTTTATCTTCATCCTAATCAGTGGCGTCGGTAGTTAGCGAGGTGATATCTAAGGCGCGTGATGACATCCCCTTGTATAGTTTAACTTCCTTCCTTAAGCGCGAACATCTTTCTCTCCCGGTACCGAAAGAGTCAAACTGAAAAGATTCTAATGACTCAGAAATCTGATCATCATATAAATCATTAATTAATGTTTTTGATTCCCGGAACGTACGTACATCAATTACCAAGTCCAAAAACGTCATGTTCGAAATTTTTCATAGTTTTCTCAAAATTCAAAGAGTACAAGAGGCGCTTAAAAGCAATACTTATTCGCGCGATCGTAAGCATTATCAATTACGCAAAGAAAAATTTTCTAATGGTCAGGCGGAAAAAGTGGTAGCAGTGGATGACGGAGAAAGCTAGGGGATGAAAATCAATCTCGATATAATTCAAATCATTAGCATACCATATACTTATATAATTCGAGCAAATCAACAAACACAAATCAAAAAATAGATTAATAAATAAATGTGTTTTAGCGCATTGTAGCATAAGAGGTATAAATATTAATCAGGGGCTCCGAGCAGCCTAAAGGATGAGCAGTACACATGTCTAGAAAATCATAAATTCCACTCCAGGATTCTCGTTTCACTCACTTCAGATCCTGACCCATTTTAGTCTAAATCTTAATTAAAATTTTTAAATTGAAACCTAATTAAAATTTTTTAAACAAATATTAATTTAAATCCTAATTTAAAATTTTTATTTAAATCTCAACTAATTTTTCAATTTGAGACTATTTAAATTTTTTATTTAAGTCGCAATTACAATTTTTTACCTGAATTCTAATTGAAATTTATTTATTTAAATCCTGATTCCAAATTTTAAATTTAAATCTTGTTTTGAATTTTTCAATTTAAACCTTACTTTAATTGTTTGAAGTTTTATTTTGAATTTATTTTTATTCAGGTTAATTCAACCCAGTTTCAATACAATTAAGTTGGTCGGATAATGGTTATATGAATGTCTCTATCAATGGTAGTTCTATTCCATATATATCAATATCTGTATATGTATATTAATTTCACATTCAAATTTGAAATCTAAAATGTCACGCAAGAAAAAAAAATTACGTAAAAGAAGCTCGAAAAATAAAAGTTTCCTCAAAACTTCAATTGCCCGAACTTTTCATTTCTGAATTTAATTCAGAAACTCCTTTTTCAGTTTTGTTTTAAAAATTCAAAAAGGCGTGGCAAAGGAATGGGCCCTGGCCGGTCATTTGTTTAAAAAAATCGGATAACAATTTCGTACAATTTATCATGGTCGTTTCAGTGCACAAGAAAAAAATATATACATAAATATATAAGCTGGTGTCTGAATGTTTTGCAATACCCGATATCCCTCAAGATGATGGGCAGACTCGGAGCATACAATTTTGCATGAAGGCACGTTCACAGCTAACAAGGCACGGTCGATGAATACCTTACGAACTCAATTTATTTAACAATCGAATCTGATAGCTGACAAGACTAATTTTTGAAGGACTCAAAAGCGTAGCTTAAAAACGTGAGTGTTGTGACGTCAGGCCTTGCCTGAGAACTACGATGATGAGAGTGTAGCCTGACAATGTGCCATCGGTCGGTTCGTAAATCCTTCAACCATTAAAGTGCATACTTTTAGCGTTGATTTAATAATCGTTCCACCGTAAAACTGGTTGTCTTTTGAACATAAAAACGCGTGACTTTATGATTTATTCGGCATCATTTCTGCCTTAAACTCGGTCGTGTTAGAGTAAAACGATTCTGCTTTTAAAGTATCCTACTTTAACGATCAGGGGACCCACTTTATCGTTTAGAGGAAATTTCTCTGCGTGTAGTCCTATTTAGAATTAGGGCAGCAAGTAATGGTTTTGTGAAAGATTTGAATACAGTATTAGGAAGTAAGTTTAACGATTTCCTTACACTATATGTAGACGATATTTTCATTACGTTACAAACCTTTGACCATCATCTCAAGCATTTGGATGTCATTCTCGTGAGTACAGAACGCGCTGATTTAATAATTAGATCAAAGAAAAAGGCATGGTTCAGGGACGAAATAAAATTTCGAGGTTTTATACTGACACCTGAATGCATAAAGTCCGATCCCGAAAGAATTAAGGCAATAATGGATACTCCCTTTGCACACACCCGAAAAAAACTGCAAAATATTTTAGGAACTTGTTTCTATTACAGTAGGTTTGCGATAATAATATTCAAATCATCTAGACTCATTCGGCGATATTCTGAGCCAGAAAAATATATTTAAATTGACTAATAAAAATAGACCGTTGCTTGATGAATTTAAGCGTGACTTTGTCGATGCTGTTTCACTATCTCATTAAATGCTAGATCGGCCATTCTGCCTGCAAACAGATGCATCTAGAAAAGGGGTTAGTGCAATAGTATTTTGAAAAATGATGACGGCTGCGAATGAGTAGAGTTAAAATTGCTAGCGATTGTCTATGGTCTGATTTATTTACAAAAATAGCTACTTCGAACGGCATTTAAAATATATACAGACCACAAAGCACTGAAGTTTTTACTGAAGACACAATTTTACGATTTGAGCTTATTAAGATAGTCAATGTCATTTCAAAGATTCTCTTTTGTAATGATTTATTGCAGAGGTGTTGATAATGTAGCAGCAGTTTATTATTTGGAGACGCGCAACATGTGAAACGTGTTCTCCTAGTGGCGGATTGAACGTTATTTCTCTTTTCGAATCGGCGAAACCCTGACCCCGCACTACTGCGCATACGTTTACATTTGATACCTGGTAATAATGTTGGACCCCATACACTAACAACTCTGTTCTACTGCAAGGTCCAATATCATAAACGCGTCTGCGTACGCCGTTTAAAAAGAGGGATGTTAGGGTCAGTTTGCGAGCAGCAAAACACGCTCATTTTTCACGGCTCACATAAAATCCCTCGTGAGATTCAACTTAAAAATGCGTGAGAAAGAATGGGAAGTACAGCGAAGCCAAAATCAAAGCAGCAAAGAAAAATTCCTAAAGAACACGAAGAATATTTGTGTGTTAAATTTTACATCACTTAGTTTGGTAAACGGAGGACATTACGGCATTATATCAAAATATAACTCTTAGTCGTATAAAATAAAATAAAGTAATATTTTATGTAAGCATATTAATTATTAATATAAATCCTTAAGAAATTAATTCGCTATTCAGTAAAAAATAATACAACTAGATAATAAAGATTACCTGACAGTTGGGTAAGATGAGATGTCGATTACCTACCATTTAGGTAAAATGAGACAAACTGTTAGGTACAGTTTCAATGAAAAAAAAACAAAGCCTACCTCTCTAAATATGTAAATTCTACATCCCAATTATGTAAAATTTCGTGCGCCGGCAAAAAAAGAAGCATTCTTGCTACCACCACAGATTCTATGGAATGTCATCCATTACTACACACCTGCTTTTACAAATCATACAATTTATACGTATATTTTTGGTACATGTACATAATATAACTTAACCCATTAACGACCAAGAACTACAATTTTTCAAATTATGAATTGAGTTTCGTCCAGTAGGAGATCTAATATGGCGCCAAATTTAGAGAAAAGTACCAAAAAATCAGGAATTTTGTTTTTCATAATTTTTTTCGACCCAAAAGGGTATTAGGACTCGACCCTGTCTATGATCAACGGCAATCGGAATAGTTGAATTGCGAGAAAAAACTTGTCTCACCGATCTTAAATAGCCATACCCTTCAGCGTTCCCAATATGGCGGACCGAAATTTTGGAAACTTCACGATTTTCGTACAACTCTTCACTCAAAAGTTTCCAGGGTTGCTGATCATGAATTTAACACTAAATTTTTAGAATTCAAAATGGCGGACCCAATATGGCAGGCATAAAATTTTGAAAACTCTACGATTTTCGCCAAACTCTTTGCTCGAGGGTTTTTGGGGTCGCTGATTACGAATTTCAAAATGGATTTTCAGAATTCCATATAGCGGATTCAATATGGCAGACGTAAAATTTTGAAATCTGTTAAGTTTTTTTAAAATTTTGTGCAAGGATGAGATCTTTGTTTACGAGTCAGACATTCTACGCTCAGCATAACCCAGAGATAACGACGCGAAAGTAGTAGAATTCCGTAGCCTTCGGGGTGATTCATCAGAGTGAGTCCCCTTGCTTCCTCACTGAAATATGAATCCCCTTAGTGATTCTTCTTGAAACACGGATTACAGAATGGTGATTCATACTCTTTACAGGAAATTCGGTTTCTTATGGGACAATTTGAACAGACTTTAAGTTGATTTTGATGAGACATTCTGTGTATTCTTCGATTCGCCTGACCTTTTCTCATATAGCTCTTAGAAATAGATACTGCAAATTCTTTTCTTCCGACTTTATTCTTGCTATCTCCGGCAGCACTGTGTATCACGAAAGCATACACTATTCTCTCATAACTTTTTTCCCTCTCTCTGCATCAGAACAAATAAATTTTTCATGATAAACAAATTAATCGAAACAAATAAAAATAACCCCAGGCAACGTGGGGGCGCTTGTATCGCATCTTCATTTGTTTCATGCACTATTTTCAGATCGAGTAGCAAAAGACACTGTCAAAATTCCGATGTGAATTGATTGGAAGAGTTCCGATACGAAGTTCCTAGAAGATTTAGTTATTTATTCTCACTGCTATCGCCATGTCGCAAAAAAAAACGAAAAAGACGTTCTGTCCCTACTCATGTGGAATACGTGGTGGACACATCACAAAATGATTTCTGTAGAATAATTACGTTGCCAAATCCAGACAATTTTTTCTCCGATAATTCGGGTTCTGACTCTGAATGGGACAAAAATGTTCCGGTAATAACTTATAAAGAAGCTTGTGAAACTTAGATCAGAGATTAAGCTGAACTAAAAGGAAATCATGATTTTTGTTGGGAAGAGGGTGAAAAAATATACGCCAATATTATTATTAAGGACAACATTTTACTGAAAGAATCCGTGAAGACAAATATTGCAGACAGTTAGTCTGTATAACTTTTTAAAATATTCTTCTGTATTGAAATGATACACTGCGTCATTGATGCATGTGAAGAGAATAACTTTGATTTACAGTTTCAAGATTGAATACTTTTCTTAGAATAATCATGCTAACTCCTTTCAATAAGAGGATGTCTCAGAGAGACTTTGGTTCGACAGATCCATTCATATGTTGTAACGTGATCTCTTCTGCGATGTCACGCAAAACGTTCAAAGAAATCATGTCTCGATTAAAGTACTCAAAACTGGAGATCTTAACGCCAATGATAATGCGTGGGCCGTTCATGCATGACTGAAACTATTCCAGAGAAACATCCTGAAGTTTAGCATATGGAAGACTGCTCTCTCCATAGATGAAATGATGGCTAAATCGTATGCAAGAACATTATTGAAACAATTTATTTGAGGAAAACCTATACGATTTGACTTGAAATGTTGGTACAACTATTTTTAAACAAGGCAGCTGCGGAAAAGATATCTGAATTTCATATTTACTTTAAAAATTATTTGACAAACTTGAATCTTATTGTGCATTTGAGGAAGCTGAAATTTAAATGTACAGGTACGATCAGAGACAATATGGTGAATAAGTAGAATGTCATGAATAAAAGAGCTCCAAGAGGCCAGTATATCGTGAAACATAAGCAAAATAATGGTATGAACTACATAACTGTAGTAGATTCGAAGTCAGTTTTGATAGCTTCCACTGTTGCAGGTGTAACTCCTTTATCACCCTCTCAAAAGTTCTGCTTAAAAGTACCATCTAAAGTTGAGATACCTTTCCGGAAAGCCTTCCATCTCTACAACAAGTTTATGGGAGGAGTTGATCTCTATGATGGACACTGCAGTAATGCGCTTCCAAGCCTCCATTGTGAATGCTCTTGTGATAAACAATGCTGCCGGAGATGGCAAGAATAAGGTCGGAACGTAAAAATTTGCAGTATCTATTGCTAAGAGCTACATAAAAAAATGTCAGGCGAAACAGGAAATACATAGAGTGTCTCATCAAAATCAACTCAAAGTATGTTCACATTGTCCCATAAGGACCAGAATTTTCTGTAAAGAGTATGAATCGCCATTCTGTAATCCGTGTTTTAAAAAGAATCACTAAAAGAATTCATATTCCAGTGAGAGGCAAGGGGACTCACTCTAATCAAGCACCCCGATAAAGACATAATTCTTCCATGTCTGCCTCGTTGTCTCTGGGTTATGCTGAACGTAGAATGTCTGAGTCGTGAACAGAGACCTGATCCAAGCACAGAATTTTGATGAAACTCGACAGATTTTGAAATATTATGTCTGCTATATTGCACCCACTATATGGAATTCTAAGAATCTAATTTGAAATTCGTAATCAGCGACCCCGAAAACCCCCGAGTACAGATTTAGGCGAAAATCGTAGAGTTTCCAAAATTTCATATCCGCCATATTGGATCCGCCTAAGAGTATGGCTATTTGAGATCGGTAAGACCAGTTTTTTCTTGCGATTCAGCTATTCTGATCACCGTTGATCATAGTTAGGGTTGAGTCCTAATACCCTTTTGGGTCGAAAAAAAAATTATGAAAAAAACAAGATTTTTTGGTAATTTTCTCCAAATCTGGCGCCAAATTGGATTCCCTACTGGACCAAACTTAATTCTGACCACTGATTCTTAAAGAGCATACCCAAAACTATAAGGAAACATAATTTTTGTTTGAAATTTTTTTTTTTCAGTCATAAGCATAAGCCTTGAACATAAGTTAAAAAGTTGTAGTTCTTGGTCGTTAATGGGTTAGGCAATTACATTAAATTACAATTCAATACATACCATATAGTCGCACGCTTTTAAAGATATTAACGCTACTAAAAGTTGAAAATGCTGCCGAAGAGTTTCGAGCCACCTAAGCTACGTTTAACGCGAGCTATTGCCAACAACTAAACCTCACGGCTAACCTAACATATATAATATCAAGCAAAAAATCTCGGCTATAAAGTTGAAGTACGAGTTCGTCAGAGACGCGCAATAAATATATATTATTATTAAAAATTTTGTAAACTTAAAACCCTGAATCATTTAATTTTCAATATTCTAAATTTTTGCATGGTTTAGTTTTAAAAAATATTTTTGATATGAAACATTCAAGCTATTAAAATTGATAATTAAAAAACTTAAAAATTAAATTTATATAAAATCTATTAAATTAAATCAGGTTAGGATTAATGAATATATTGCTAAGTACTCTATTTTCACAACCATTTTTTGTTAATGTAAAAATACCCATCACGTAATTTGTGACTCGTTGACAACTCAGCTTCGCTATGATTTTATGATGTTGGTGTCCACCAAGAAAAATTATCAAGATTTAAAAGCTTACATGCATAAAAATGGTCGTCAAAATAAACATCATAAAATTGTCGTGCGACCGTCTGAACTCCGCTACCCTCATTTACAATAAATGCATGCACTACATAAAATAGTATCTTTACACGTCAATTATTGAATACATTTTACTTTTCTTTAGTAACTTAATAAGTATTACCTATTGAGAGGCAAGGATAACCTATACATTTGAATATTTTCTGCAATTTTACAATATTAACCGAAACTTAAAATTTTTTGAGTTTCTACGGGGTACTTGGCTTTAAACTTCAGCACTAAGAATGTTGATGTCCGTAGCGATTCTCATTTTACCTTAATGTTGTGTGATTTCTCTCCTAATAAAAGTGAAAATCTCTAACGAAATTCTGCAATCTATACTTTATATTGAAGTGAATCGTTAATATCAAACAGAAGTAAACTTCACATCTTTCAATGAATACAAATTTACATTACTGTGCGTTATTTCATAATATACTGTTACGAAAATAATACAATCCTTATATCACTTATTAAAAAGCAGAATTTTCACTTTTGAACTTGAGGTTTTACATAACTCTCATGTATTATTTATAGCTATGTGTTGTATTTAATTCTAAAGCAATTGTAGATTTGATCCTAATGCAGTAATGTCCTCCATTTACTGAACCAATAGGGTAAATTTTACGAAACAAACTTGCTTCGTGTACAATTACAGGAAAATGACTTGGTTTTGCCTAAAGTCTCATACATCTCGAGCGCGCTTAAAAAAGATGTGCATAAATATTTTCATATTTTCGCAGGGCGATATAATAAATACAAGAAGTTCATTTTAATGCAGCAAACTAGTCGAGATAAAAAACTGGAAAAAAGGGAAGAGGGATTATTAATAAAAAGGATTTAAGAAAATATTACGCGCGAAATGATTACAATCTTCACTTCAAGAAATAAGGCTGACATAAATGTGAATAGTATTTTATTTATGAATAGTCAAAGATAATAGTTTTAATGACGAAAACATGTACTGCTGACTTATTCAAAATAAGACATTGACAACAGTCTACGAATATAAAACAAAAAAAATATCAAACATATAAATAAAATCAAAAATTAGAAATGTTAAATTTGAGATAAGGTGTTGAATGGACGAGCATAGAAAATTGAAGAATGATAAGAAATTTTCAAAGTATTGTGATGAGTGACGAGAAATTTGTAAAGTCATGTTCTTCTAAAAACATTAGAAATATTAAATTGTATATAATTCTAAACGCCGTTATTTAGCCAAAATTGTAAACAAGAGAGAAAGTTTGTAGTTGATAAAATACTTTTGCGGATAAAGCTTGAGAATAATGTATGCTGAATGTGTGATACACTATCGTAAATTGAATAAGAGTGAAGAAGATGTTAGGAGAACAAGTATATTTTAAAACTTTAAAAAAATACAAAGAGAAAATTTTCAGAAAATTTTTAATAGGCTTAGTAAAAAAGAAAGTCTTAGTAAAAAAGAAACCTAATAAGGTGAAAATGTTTATTGTAAATCTCGGCACAATGAAAAAGCAGAATTAAGTACACAGAGAGAAATAGGTCGTCGTTACATTAACCTAAAAAATCTGGTTAATTGAATGTGGTCACCAGTACTAAAAGGCACAGGGTGGGTGACAAATGATCCCGTGACAATAACATGAAAACTGGTTGCAGTAAACAAGTTAAGTACGATTTCCTATTTCTGGTTATAGCTGCCACACGTCGCAGTTAAAAATGTCTTTAATCATAATTTGGAACGAAAACGAGAACGCTTGTAAAAGATGAGGTACACCGTTCCCTGAAGCCATCGTCATTTCAATAATCGTGTTGAGGTATTTTAAAGTATTTAAGGACCGAGTGTGTCGGTGATCATTTGTTTATATTTGATTAAATTTATATAAAGATTTAGATAGGAACTCTCGGCTTGTGCGCTTCAACTCGGTTATCCTGATATCGAAAGAATTAGGATTACAAAAAACCATTATTAATTCTATTAATTTTAATACTGAATGAATTTTACATTAACTTTGTTATAAACATACCTAATTATAATTTAAATCTAATAAAAAAAGAGATTAAAGTAGTTTTTTTGGAATTACTCTTGAAGAATTGAACATAATTTAATCGCTCATACTAAAGGTATAAAAAATTATGTCTAAGAATTATTTACCAATTAGGATACTTATAATATCTAACTAAGGCTATGCTTTTGAAAACTAATACCTGCCATGTAAGCGAAATCTCAGCAGATATTAAGACATCGAAATTGTTTCATATTTTTCATATTATGTGTAAAAATATTGTCTGAATAATTAAGTGAAGAGGGACGCTATAGTGTGCCGAAATGTCTAAAGCTATTGTAGTTTAACTGTATGATTTTCACTCGACATCATAAATTACTAAAAATTATCATTAATTGAATTGACAAAAATATGAACTTGAAAGAACGACAGCTGTGTATGTCTTAATGTCTCTATTTATTGAATTTAGAAGAAAAAAAAACCTTTACAAATAAAATTAAAAAGGTAAATTCGCCTGATATATTTGCGCATATCCTTAAAACAAATGAAGTATATTTCTTAAAATCAGTGTAGTCGGCTCATTGCAGACAGTTATAGAACAAAGGAAAAAAAGCGGAGAGAAAAAAAAAGTGAAGACTCAACCATTGTCACCGCTCTCTGTATAGACTATGGTGTATATAGGCATATCTTATGTAAGTAAAAGTATATTTTTTAATTTTTACTTATAAATAGGTAATATATAATTAAAACTTGAAAAAATGAGTATGTATCAAAAAAATATTCTGAAATCTAGTGAAATTGTAAAACATAATTTTAAACGTACTCAATTTTAATGGAAAGGGCACTTGTAAACCACTTAAGCAGAATTCGTGCACAGCGAAACTACCTAATTTTTCCACAAGCAGGATTCAGGATTTGTTTTTGGAGGGTGATTGACCGCGAGAGGAGTTCGTGTGTGCCCCTGTATGGTTGCCTCTCATTTATTTAAAAGCCATTCAAAGTTAAAACCCCTTATTCAAATGCGGGAAAAATTTGTGAGTCATTGTGCTAGAATCTAGTACGAACCTCTTATGTTTGTCCTATAGTCAAAATAGAGTACAACCTCTCAATACCGCTACTCCTAACATTGCTGCTTCCCCTAATTCATGCTTGGGCCCTACCCCCACTAATATAGTATATTCTGGCG
>JAUELO010000329.1:131368-143219 GCA_032357855.1 Amphibolips quercusostensackenii
TATGATGCGAGATAATCTACCTTCCCTGTAACGCATTTTTAGGAGTTGTTTCCTCTTGTCTATAACTAGATCATCTAGTCACAAGAAGTCAACGTGCAGGGGAGAAAAACAATTCTAGGACTGCCGGAATCATAATCTCACCTCATTATGTGTTGACGCTTGATAGATTGATTGTAAGTAGTGAATAGTGATTGAGCAAACTCGAAGTGACGAGTCACCATAAATGACTGATAAATTACCCTAAATTACCGATAAATGACAAAAAATTTCCGAAGATTTTTAGAACCTGAAATTTTCAGTCATTTATTGATTGTACAGAAATTTCCTGAAATTTTTGGAAATTTTTGGACTTTGTCCAAAAAGCTTTGGATATTTTAAATTTCCGGAAATTTAGAAATTTACCGTAAATTTCAGTAAATTTTTGGTAATTTATAAATGTTCCGTAAATTTGCAAAATTTCTCGTAATTTCTAATATTCAAAAATGTTCAAAAATTTTCGATAATTTTTCCATTATTTCAAAACATTCCCTGAGAATCTATTTCTATTGTTTCCCAAACCATAAATTCGCTGAATTTTCCACAAAAAAATATCGTGTGCAACAGGTGCTGAAAGTAGGCAGTTGTAACTCCCGTAAAGTTTACAGTACTTGCCATCGGCTCATCTATGGTTCGTTTTCGGCTCGCTTTTGGCTCGTTTATAGTTCACCTTCGGCTTGCCTCAAAATTGCCTCCGACTTGCCTACAAATGCCCTTCGATTTGCCTCTAGCTCGTACAACAAACTTCACACTCATGTGGAACAGCCTACTTTCCGCACTTGTAGCACAATATACTATTTTCTTGCTATTTAAAATATATTTGTATGCCATGTACTTTTAAATACGTAGTATTTTAGTGAGGATCGTTTAATTGTTTTTAATGATTGTTAAATAAATTCCAAAATATTATAAACTATATAGGGTAGACCGAGGCAGCAGCAACCATCGGGGCAAATGTGTCTTCGTAAATAACATCATTATTCCTTAACGATTTTAATTGTTTTTTGCATTGAATAAATCTATTTTATTAGAAAAGTGGTCTATAAACACAAACCTTTACAACTTAAATCACAAAAAAAAATAATGTAAAAAACAGTTTTTACATCAAAAGAATGGAAGTTTCGCTGGACGGAGTTGAACTTTTTCAGCTTTATTTGAAATACATACAGCATGCAAATTTGATGATCTGATATATAAAACATCATTGCATCACGTGCTTATAAAAATTTACCCTCATTTAAGTCTAAAATATATTAAATTTGAAAAATAATTGAATATTCTTTAACGGGGCAATTACAACCAGCAAAATATTGACAAATACTTAGATGGTAATTCTACAATAAATT
This sequence comes from Amphibolips quercusostensackenii, assembly GCA_032357855.1. Taxonomy (NCBI): domain Eukaryota; kingdom Metazoa; phylum Arthropoda; class Insecta; order Hymenoptera; family Cynipidae; genus Amphibolips; species Amphibolips quercusostensackenii. Next base: position 132,751 of record JAUELO010000329.1, read on the forward strand.
TAGTCAATAATACGACCGGGAATGTAGATACACTACTTACCTGGGCTGCATTCAAGAAAAAGATGATAATGAAAACTCATATAAAAAACGTATGACAACGTTTGTTGTTACAATGTAAATATATAATCATTATTTATTGCAAAAAGTTAGAAAGCATTAAAATATTTACAGGGTTATTTGCTTTAAGACCTAACCTCATAATTTCTCGTGCACAAGAGATTAATTTTTCTTTTTTGGAAATTATAATGAATTTTTACAAGGTTGAACAATTTTGTGATTAAAAACACTTCGTGCACAATTTTTCACAACGATGATCACTTTATAATAAAAAAATGAACAAATTTTTTACATAGAAAATCAAATTAGTATTCATTTTTCTGTAAAAATATAAAGGTTTTTTTGCTCAATTCTCGACGGTCGGTAAAGCAGATGCTTATTAATAGTAGGGCAGAAACCTACGTGCATAGTCCGTATGTAGCAGAATGTCAACGAGCAAGAGGTTTTTCCCAAGTATCACTATTTTTGATTTAAAAGAAACTTTTCTTTCTTACTAAATATGTTCCAAGGTTATTTTTCAAAAGCTAAGCATTCTGACAAACCAACACATCAAATTATATAATCCTAAGATGTTTCTATTTTTCTAAAAAAGCTTCAGCTACCGTTGCCCCTGTATTCGGGGCAGCGACGTCCAAATGCAGCTTGTTGGAAATAATTAAATTATAAAATTATTGTTTTATTGAGATAAATAATACACATAGAAATGTATCATGCAATAGTGTGGGACATGATATGACAAAAAAACCAATCAATTCCACGTCTTATTAACTTTATACAGAGCAATGAATGTTAACCGAACGACGCTGCCCCGGTCTAACCTATTGAGTGTGAAAAATGAAAATTCAGAGATGACATAAATAGTGAAATTTTAAAAACTATTCAAGATACTCATGAAAATTCCATGCTAATTAGTTGGATGGATTAGGCTGCAGAAGTGAGTATAGGTAAAAAATTTAATTATTTACAATCACTCTGAAAAAGAGAAATTTCAAAACAAAAATCATGTTTCCTTATAGTTTTGGGCATGCTCTTCAAGATTACGTTATCAGAATTTATTTTGGCCCAATAGGAAATGCGATATGTCGCCAAATTTGGAGAAAAATACAAAAAAATCGGAAATTTTTGGTTTCATAATTTTTTTTCGATCCAAAAAAGTATTAGGGCTCGACCCTAACTATGAACAACGGTGATCGGAATAACTGAATTGCAAGAAAAAATTTATCTTACCGATCTCAAATAGCCGTATCCTTCGGCGGATCCAATATGGCGGGCATGAAATTTTGAAAATTTTACGATTTTCGCACAACTCTGTACTCGGGGGTTTTCGGGGTCGCTGATTATAAATTTGACGTCGAATTTTCGGAATTCAAAATGGCGGACCCAATATGGCGGATATGAACATTTCGAGACTCTACGATTCTCGCACTACTCTGTACTCGGGGGTTTTCGGGGTCGCTGATTACGAATTTCGAATTGGATTTTCAGAATTCCATACAGAGGATCCAATATGGCAGACAAAACTTCGAAATCTGTCGAGTTTTATCAAAAATTCTAGGCTTGGATGAGGTCTCTGTTCACGATTCAGACATTCTACGCTCTGTATAACACAGAGACAACGACGTGGACGTGGTAGAATTCTGTCTCCTCCGGGGTGCTTGATTAGAGTGAGTCCCCTTGCCTCTCACAGAAATATGAATCCTCTTAGTGATTCTTTTTGAAGCACGGATTACGGAATGTTGATTTACACTCTTTACAGAAAATTCTGGTCCTTATGGGATAATGTGAACAGACTTGAAGTTGATTTTGATGAGACATTCTGTGTATTTCCCCTTTTGCCTTACCTTTTCTTATGTAGCTTTTAGCAATTGATACTGCAAATTCTTTTGTTCCGACTTTATTCTTGCCATCTTCGACAGCATTGTATATAACGAGAGCATACACAATTCTCTTATAACTTCTTTTTCCCTTTCTGCACCAGAACAAATATATTCTGCATGAAAAACAAATAAATGAAAACAAATGAAAACGACCCCAGGCAACGTCGGGTCGTTTGTATCGCATCTTCATTTGTTTCATGTACTATATTCAGATCTAGTTGCAAAATACACTGTCAACATTCCGTTGTGAATTGATTGGAAGAGTTTCGATACCAAGTTCCTGGAAGATTCAATTATTTATTCTTACTACCATCGCTATGTCGCAAACAAAACGAAAAAGACGTTCTGTTCCTACTCATGTGGAGCACGTATGCGGTGGATTCATTAAAAAATGATTTCGGTGAAATAATTACGTTGCCAAATCCAGACGATTCTGGCTCCGATAAATCGGATTCTGATGCTGAATGGAACGAAAATGTTCCAGTAATAACTTATAATGAAGCTTTTAAAACTTACATCGAAGATCAAGCTAAACTAGAAGGAAGTCATGATTTATGTTGGGCAGATGGTGAAAAAATACGCCGATGTTATTGAGGACAACATTTTACTGAAAGCATACGTCAAAAAAAAAATTCTAGACAGTGAGCCTGTAGAAGTTTTCTTGAATGTTCTTCTCTATTGAAATGAAACAATACATCATTGATGCATGTAAAGAAAATGAATTTGATATACAGTTGCATGTTTTAGATACTTCTCTAGGAATAATCATTCTAACTTCTTTCAATAAGAGGAAGTCTCAGAGAGACTATTGGTCGACAGATCTATTCATATCTTGTAACGTGATCTATTCTGCGATGTCACGCAAACCGCTCGAAGAAATCAAGTTTTGATTGAAGTATTCAAAAACTGGAGATCCTGACGCCATTTAAAATGCGTAGCGCGTTCGTGCATTACTAAAACTATTCCAGAGAAACATTATCAAGTTTGGCATATGAAGGACTGCTATTTCCGTCGATGAAAAGATGGCCAAATCGTGTGCAATAACATCATTGAAACAATTCATTCGAGGATAACCCATATGATTTGGCCTGAAATTCTAGGGTCTTTACACTGTAGATGGTATCCTATTCTGTCTTGACTTAAATTGTCAAAAAAATTCAAAAATTGAAAAGGAATTCAGTAAATGTGCATTAGGTTCTCGCGTAGTATTGGATTTGTGACAACTATTTTTGAACAAGACAGCTGCGGGAAAGATATCTTAATTTTATATTCACTTTGACAATTATTTCACAAACTTGAATCTCATTGTGCTTTTGAGAAAACTGGAATTGAAATGTGCAGGTACGACCAGAGACAATAGTGTGAAAAATAGAATGTCATAGATAAGAGAGCTCCAAGAGGCGAGCATGTCGTAAAACATAAGGAAAATAGCGGCGCGAACTACATAACTGTAGTAGATTCGCAGCCTGTTTCGATGGTTTTCACTGCAGCAGGAGTAACTCCTTTATTACCTTCGAAAAGGTACAGTTCACAAGCATGATCCAAAGTTGAGATATCTTTCCCAAAAGCCTTCCATCTCTATAACAAGTTCGTGAGAGGATTTGATTTTCATTATGGACACTGCAGTAATGTGCTTCCAAGCATTCGTTTGAAAAAAATGGACTCGGGTCGTTTTTAGAAGAGTAATCAAGGCCTCTGTTGTGAATTCTTTTGTGATATGCAATGTTGCCGGAGATGTCAAGAATGAAGACGGCACAAAATAATTTGCAATATCTATTGCTAAGAGCTACATAAGAAAAGGTCAGGCGAAACGGAAAACACACATAATGTCTTATTAAAATCAACTCAAAGTCTGCTTACATTGTCCCATAAGAACCAGAATTTTCTGTGAAGAGTGTGAATTACCATTCTGTAATCCGTGTTTCAAAAAGAATCTCTAAGAGGATTCACATTCCAGTAAAAGGCAAGAGAGCTCACTCCAATCAAGCACCCCGAAAGAGACACAATTTCACTACGTCCACGTCGTTGTCTCTGGGTTAGGCTGAGCGTAGAATTTCTGACTTGTGAACAGAGACCTCATTCAAGCACAGAATTTAAAAAGAAATCGATATATTTCGAAATTTTATGTCTGCCATGTTGAATCCGCGTTATGGAGTTTTGAAAATCCAATTTAAAATTCGTTATCAGCGACCCCGAAAACCCTCGAGTACAGAAATGTGCGAAAATCGTAGAGTTTCCAAAATTTCATGATTCCCTTTTTGGTTCCGCCAATTTTAATTCTAAAAATTCGATGTCGAATTCATAATCAGCGACCCCGAGAACCTTCAAGTACAGAGTTGTGCGATAATCGTAGAATTTCCAAAATTTCATGTCCGCTATATTGTATCCGCCAAAGGGTATGACTATTGCAGTTCAGTGAGACAAGTTTTTTCTTGCAATTCAACTATTTCGATCACCGCTGATCATAGTTAGGGTCGAGTCTTAATACCCTTTTAGGTCGAAAAAAATTATGAATCGAAAATTCTCGATTTCTTGGTACTTTTCTCCAAATCTGGCGCCATATTGGATTTCCTACTGAACTAAACCTAATTCTGACCACGGATTCTTGAAGAGCATACTCAAAACTATAAGGAAACATGATTTTTGTTTGAATATTTCTCTTTGTCAGTTATGAGAATAAGGATTGAACATAAGTTAGAAAATTGTAGTTCTTTGTCGTTAATGGGTTGATAGTAAAAGTGTGATTGAAAAAATCTGCCTACTGCGCAAGTTTAGGCGCGTTTAAGGCGCGCGGCTATTAGTTCTTGCGATTCGCGCATGATAATGTATTTACCTCGTGCTACGCGCTCGCTGCTTGTATTTCCCCCGCATCTGAACACAGACCTTTTAACATCAAAAATCAAAGCAACGACAACTGTAATTTGGTGATTGTGAATTCTCTTTGGTTAAAGCTCCTTCAGCTTTAACGAACGCATTCTCATCACGTATCTTGTGCTTCGCTCTCGATTTTGTCAAAAGTGTGAACTTTTTTACATTGAGTTCAACGCTTATCATATCAAATGTATATTATACGAGTATTTACTTCTGTACCTCAGCCTGTGATTGTTTCTTTTTATATTGCAAAATAAAGTACAAATTTTATTGATTATGATTACTTTGATATCTGTTTCTTATTTCGCATTATATTTTATTCTCATTTACCAAAAAAAAACTTTATTATTTAAATAAACTTATATTATTACAATTCATAATATACATTAGTATTGAAGCATACGTATTTTCATTGTCTTCTTTTCATAATTAAAAAGTGCACATCCCATGAAAAAAGTTTTGTTATTAAACATTGTATTTCAAATTGTGTCGTTTTTCCATAAATTCAATTTTTTTATTTGCAATTTCGTTAAATAAAATAATATTATAACTTGTGTTCTCTTTCCAAAAAGATAATTTTTTTTAATTTTTAGCATATTATCTTGATAAGAGTTTATAACACATTTGAATATCTTTTATGGTGGAACAACGTTTGTCTCTTCAATTTTTTTCGTCATTCGTTCCGTTCTTCCAAAAATTAAATTTTATTATTTTCAATCTTATTTTTTACGATTGAAAGAAAATCTACTGGTCCGATCTAAGAGACCCCCTGAATCCGAAAAACAGGTTTTGACGAATGTGTCTGTCTGTATGTATGTACGTCTGTATTCCTGTATGTCTGTACGTCTGTACAATTTTAGTTTGTTAGCACGATAACTTTCGAAAAAATTAGAAGATCAGATTGGCCTTTGGTATACTTTTCAAGTGTTTCAAATTAAAGGTCACGTACATTAACCAGCTATTTTGGATAAAAACTCAAAGAGAAGGCACATTTTGAAAATTTTGGAGACTATTTTTTTTAATTAAAAAAAGCTATGTGCGTTTATAAGTGGTATTGAAAAAGAAGCACAATTTTTCGCTATGATTTTTTCTAATAAAAAAAAATACTAGAGTTATAGCATTTTTAAAATAATTAAAAATGAAACGGAAATGATCATTTTAAGCTAAACAACGCACTAAATGAAAAAATGTCAAAGTAAAAAAAAACGTTGCATTTTGAACACCCTACAAGTCTATTGCAACAACTTTTTGCATTTTCTCAAAAAATCGAAAATTTAAATTTTGACCGCACAAAAAATAATGAAAAATCAGTTAATTCATTTTGCAGCAAAAACTAGGCTAATTACAAAAAAAATGATCGAAAAAAATTATGCATTAAAAACTCATCTACAAATTTGATGAAAGTTACTTTTTGATAGGACGCGTAGTTTTTGTTTTATTCGTAAAAAACTGCACTACAAGAGAAAAATTGAATTTTTAGACAAAGAACACAAAATTTAAAATAATAAATAGACAACATTTTTAACCCAAAAAAAGCTAAAAAATTTTTATCATTTATTTATCGATAGGACGCGTGGTTGTTTTTCGTTAAGGATTGAACTATTTTGTTGATAATCGGTCTTTTTTGACGGAATCAAGCTGTTTTTAGAATGAAATAAAAATATTTTTCGGTTGAAATATCAACTATTATATTTTATTTAAGAATTTATCTTTTTTTATGGAAGTTCAACTACTTAATAGTAAGTGAAACCACTTTTTTGGAAATTAATTTTTTTGGGTTATTGTTCATCATCTTAGTTGAAAATCCTCTTTTTCACATTTAACTATTTTATTAAAAATGTTTGTGGTGGTAATTAATTTTTTTAACTAAAAATGTAATTAATCCATGTTTATTTAAAAATTTATTTTCTTCAGCTTAAACTTCAATTATTTATTCAAAAATTCTTCTATTTTGTTACAAATTAAAATTTTTTGATATAAAGTTGATATTGTTGGTTGAAAATTAATTTTTTTAGTTAAAAATTTAACTATAAGGCTGAACAGTCCTTTAACATTTGAGATGTTTGTTTGATATTTCTGAAAATTTTATTAGAAATTAATCTTTTTGTTTTGAAAATTAAATTTGAAATCAAATAAAAATTTAGTTATTTGTATATGAGGAGCATATAACAGGGAATGCAAAGCGCACGATCAATGTATTTCGAAGCGCGAAGCACGACGACCAAATCGCTTGCCGTAAGCGGCACTTTTATTAAACTTTTTTGCATCTATTATACGGTGCACAGAACCAAGTGTGGGGCGCGAGGTTTTAATGATTTTTAAATAAAATATCGAGCGCGAAGTGCGAGTGTCCAGATGCGAATGTGTTCCTTAAGGTCGATAGAACCTTAAGTAAATTAGTTTTCCTCTTCATATAAAACTTAAGTAATTAAACAAAAAGCATGTAACAGCGATAAAGCGTACAAAGCGAGCGTTAGCCTGCGAAGTGCGCAACAGCAAGTGTATGTGACAGAGAGTGTATATATAATTCTAAGAAAATTTGTAGATATAATTAAGGCTGATAGAGCCGTAAGTAAATAAAGTTCCTCTTTAACGGAAAATAAAAACCAAATTATTAACTACTTTATTCGTAGAGGTTTTGATAATTTTATAATTCTTGCAAGTAAACCAATCCTTTCTATCCAAGCCGAGCACAATATGCGAAAACTGAAAAGAGCCCAGCACGAAGCGTATCCGAGCTCGTAGCGCGGGGTAAATACATTACTGCGCGCGAAACGCGAGGTGAAAATACAAACATACAAATTTGTAGCTATTTTTTGGGAGAACAGCTTCTGTCTGATTATTTTTTTACGTAGTTTGTGGTTTTTATCCTAAAAATTAATTTTTTTATTTTTTAAGTTTTTTACGAATAAAACAAAAACAGCGCATCCCATCAAAAAATAAATGATGCACAATTTGTAACCCTCATTTAGGTGAATAATTTTGTCTCTATACTTTTTGTCGTAGCTTATGTCGTTTATCCAATTTTTTTTCTTTTTTTAAGGTTGTTTTTTAAGAATGAAACAAAAACTACACGTCTTGTCAAAAAGTGATCGATAACGAATGTGTAAATCTTTTTCAGATAGACAATTTTTTAAAAATCTTTTTTCTTGTCTTGCATAATTCAACCGCAAAATGGAATTTTTTATTATTTTATTATTTTTCCTACGAAAAAAATTTAAATTTTCTATTTTTCAAGAAAATTCTAAAAGTTGTTATAAAAATCTTATAGGGTTTTTAAAAACTACCTTTTTTTTCTCTTAAATTTTTTTATATCGTGCGTTGTTTAGCTTAAAATTTTCATTCTCTTTTATTCTTCTTTAATTTGGTAAATGCCGCAACTCTAGTTATTTTTATTTAATGGAAAAAGTTATTGTAATAAATTGTTCATCTTTTTAAGTACTATAAACAGCTGCACAAAAAATTTTTCAATCTTAAAAAAGTGGTCTAAGAATTTTTTGAAAATGCTTAAACTTTTTGAGTTTTTATCCAAAATGGCTGGCTAACGAATTTGTCGTTTCTTTGAACACTCTGATAAAGTATGCTAAAGTGCAATCCAACGGGATGATTCTATCGAAATTTATCGTGTTCACAGACGACAACGACGACAACGACCACGACAAGAGACAGACAGCCACCGACGTGAAAACTATTTTTTCTGACTCAGGGGGCCTCAAAACGTCGACATTTAATGGAATCCGCAAAATTCATTTTTCGCATAAAACCAATACCTTCTCATTGAGGAGAATGTAATGAAAACATTTATTTTTTGAATAACCTATGAAAGGTAAGATAAAATGTTTTTAAGCAATTTCTTAATCACGAAAAGATCATAAGATGAGTTATAAATTATTTTTTGTAAAACGCATAGGTTTTTTTTATCATCAAAAATTCAAAAAAAAAAGTGAAACAACTCTAGTTTCTAATTGAAACTATACGAAAAACAAAAAAAATATTTAAACATAAAAATTGTTTAACTCAAAAAGATCTGCAAATTTTCACGTAACTATTTCTAAATAAAGCGTATAGTTTTTGTTTTGTCATGAAAAACTTTAAGTAACGAAATTGTTCTTCCTAAAAATATGTCTATATTTTCTTCGGACTATTTTTTGATAAGACGCATCATTTTTGTTATAATCAATAAATTTTAATTTAAAATCATAAATTCCGCTTTCTGGTTATACTATGCAAGATTAGTTTAAAGTAAACCGACAAAAATTATTGACCCAAAAAATATCTACAATGTTTTTGTAGACCATTTTTTGAAAAGACATCTAGTTTTCGGCTTTATCCTTAAAACTGTTACTAAAAATAATTAATATAAAATACAGCAATGACAAAGGATACAGTGAGATGTTTGGCGAAAAAAAATTGTGCCCAAAGAAGAAGTCCCAGACCGAGTTACTCAAATTAATGTAACGTAAACGCATTAGTAATCGTAATGACAATTTTCTTGCTTTTTTTCATTTGAATGAATGTTATTTCTATTTTCTATTATAAAACGCATATATTTTCTTAAAAAGATATTAAAATATTAAATATTTAAAAAAATTATAATTAGCATTTTTATCAATAACTTCCTATTTTTTAATTCAAACATTAAGAGATATGTTTTTGAAATATCGTTAAAAGTTTTGTCCGCTGACAGATTATCATTTTTCAAGAAAGTAAATTCCTGTTACAACAATAATAATTTTGTATGTTTTTGCATAGTATTGTAAATTATAAGAGTCAATGAATTTCTTAGACTTAAGTACGTTTGCACTTCAGATTAAAACTAATTATCGAATTTCATAAAACGTGACGAAAGTTTGGAAATTATTATTTTTGAAGAATTAGTTTCAAGATACTAATTTCAGAATTCTTCAATTTTTAACAAACTTTTGAGTTACTTAATATTTAAGGTTTTTAAAGTAAGGAAGCTTTGAAGGCTCAGAATGTTTTTAATAATTTAATTATGAATAGTTAAAATAGCAGTGATTTTTTTTTTAAATCTAATTTTTGACTAAAAAAATGCATTTAATCACTCTGAATGTCACTTGATACTACATACGTATTACGATAAACCTTTTAGTGATTTTTATAATCTTTAAAATTTCTATAATTTCAATTTAAATTATGATTTCCAATTCGCAGTTCTAAAATAGTTCAATTTTCTAGGTCTTGAAACTGAATTAGTTTAGCTTCAAATTTGACAAAGTTTTTCCTTTGAAGTATTCTAAATTTTTAATACTAAGTCAGGAATTTAAAAAATGCTGATGCATAATTCTGTTAGTTTAGTTTTACCGGTCAGATAAGAATAATTGAAAATGTGCAGTTCTTTATGATTTTTTTAAATTATTGAAGTTTTACAAGAATTAAGTTTATTTTTGTTCAGTTCTTAGGGCTTCTATTTTTTAATTTCAGAATGTTTTAGGCTACTACATTAGAATTGTACAATTTTGAATGCCTTTTTTCCATAGCGTCAAATGTTGTAGCCTTTACAGAAATTCACTTATATACACGCATTATTTCTCAACTGTCTTACTCTATAAAATCGATCGGGCCCTATCGGACTTTTTATTGCGCAAAGTTTAGTCCTACTGGAATTGCATGGTAGTTTATTTTTAAAAAAATTACGCTCGG
>JAUELO010000329.1:165762-179514 GCA_032357855.1 Amphibolips quercusostensackenii
AGATGGAAGCAATCAATTTTGTTTTTTAAAAATAAAAACAGTCCTTTATTTATTTTGATTAAACTTTTTTTGGTATTTTTTTTAAAATTCTCATCAGAGAAGGAATTGGATTTGTGCGAAATTCCCCCCCCCCCCCCCCTCCATATGTCTGTATGAATGCATGTATGTCTGTTTGCCTGTACTTGTGTCGTCTGCCATCACGATAAATTATAAAAGAGTTATTCTATTAGATTGGCCTTCGGTACACTGATTAAGTGTCGGAAACCAAAAGTCGAGTTCGATAGTCAGCTACTTTTGATAAAAATTCCAAAAGTAAGAGAATTAAAAAAATTTGTTACATTTTTTTCAAATTTAAAAATTCCACGCATGGCTATTAGTTGAACTTGGGAAGTCGAAAAATTTATTTTTTGGACTTTCTTTAATAAAAGAAAATTTATGAAAGTTATATCATTTTCAAAATTAAAAGAAAAATAGAAAATAAGAATTTTAAGCCAAACAACGCAAGATATGAAAAAAATTAACAAGCTTATGAATTTTGATAAAGAATCGAAACTTCAAATTTTGATCGCACAAAATATAACGAAAAATCAAGAATTTCATTTTGCGGTCAAACTATGCAATATATGAAAAAAGATGAAGAGACAAAAATTGTGCACACAAAAAAGACGTAGAATTTCGTTGTTGAATTTCTTTGTGATGGGACGCATGAATTTTGTTTTATTACTAAAAATCAACACTAGAAATAAAACAATTTAGTATTTTTTAGAATACATAGCTTTTTTCATCCTGAAAAATAACATTCGAAATGAAATAATCAAATTTTTATAAAAACGACGCAAGGTACGAAAAAAACTTAGAAGACAAAAATTGTTTACCCAAAAAATATTTGTATATTTGATATCATTCATTTCTCGCAAGAAAGCGTAGTTTTAGTTTCTACCGTAAGAGATGAAATTGAAAATAAAAAAAATCACGTTTTTGGACAAACGACACAAGCTACAGAAAAAGATGAATAAATAAAAATTGTGCACCCAGAAAATATCTACACATTTTTCAACATCTACTGTTTGATAGAGTGCGTAGGTTTTCTTGATCGTAGAAAATAACATTATTCTTTTTTAAATATGGAAAAGCGACAGAAGTTAAGAAAAAAATTAAGAGACAAAAGTTGTTCACCCAAAAAAGATCTGAAAGATTGGTTATTAATGATTTTTTGGCAGGATGCGTATTTTTCGTTTAAGTCGTAAAAAAGAACATTAGAAGTAAAGAAAATAATTTTTTAAAAACGACAGAAGATACAATAAAATTTTAATTGACAAAATGGTTTTTTTTGTATAAAGCTCACTTTTTTCAAGTATAAAAACAAGACATTTTTAATACGTATGTTATAATATAAATTTATATTATGAATTGTAGCAATATAAAAGTAACAATGAAAAATAAAATTTCTACTTTGTTATGTAATATCAGAATGAGCAGTCCGAGGCCAAAGTAAGTAAATAAATATAATATACATTCGATATAAAAAAGTTGAACTCAATGCGAAAAAGTTCGCACTTTGGACAAAATAAAGTGCGAAGCACGAGACAATTATTGAAAATATGTTCGCTGAACTTGAATGAGATTTAACAAAAGAGAATTCACAAGCACAAAATTACAGTTGTCGATGCTTTGACCTTTAATTATAAAAGGTCTTTTCACGAATGTGGGGGAAGTACAAACACCGAGCGCGCAGCGTGAAGCAAATACATTATTGAGCGCGAAGCGCGAGATTCAACAGACGCGCACCCTGGGCGTGTTCAAACCAGCGAGCGAAGCGCGCGATAAGATTGTGCCCACGCAGCGGGAAAATTTTTTATCTTATAAAATTGTGATAACTCTATTTTTCTCACTGTTAATTAAAATACTAAGCTTAAAAAAAAGAAGATGAAGTGAAATTAAGGCATAGCGAAGGTGTATTTTTGTAGATTTTTTTTAGGGAACAATTTAAATGTTTTGACTTTTTTTTATCTCACTTGGTTTCCGAGAAAATTAGATTTTTTTAAATTAAATTAAAAACGACCTAGGCCCAGGTTTTGTTTGCGCTAGAAAAAGCATACACAAAAAAAGTCGAATGGTGATAATCAAAGAAACCTTTGATAAGATTATATAGAACTTGCAGAAAACTTGTTGAACATGCATTGGAACTTAAATATATAGTGAAAAAAATTTTTAGAAATTTTTGCAAATTTCAAATGGCTAAAAGTGTCAGCTCTTAGTGAAAATATCAAAAACGACGATTTTTTGGCTTATTTTTTTGTGTTTAATTTTTTTTTTAAATTTTAATAATTTTCTTAGTAGATTAGTTACCGAGGAAAATGTTCTGCTGGCAATATCATGCTGACCAAAGTTAAAAATAATGTTGTTTTGCTATTTCTTTATATTTCATTTTTTTATTCCTATTATATTATTTTTATATACTTTATTTTCATCTCATGCTTGACTAAATTATGATTTCATCTCATAACCGAAATATAAATATGTAGCTGAATAAAGAAAAATTATAATTTTTTATAAAAAAATGTTCTTGGAGCAACAGTGATGAGGGTTGAGAAACCAATTTTTTGTTATAAAAAAATGGTTGAAAATTAACATTTTTTATTACAGTAAATTTATTAGGTAATGTAATTGAAAGAAAAAACATGGAATAAAATAAAAAATTAAAAAAAATTGCCTGCAGCAGGAATTGGGCCGGGACTATGTGGCTATAACCACATACATTTTTAAGGTTTCGGTCGGGTGTCCGTCCGCCGTTCTACTTTTTCCCGGGAAGGGGAAGTGTGGGGTTGGTGAGTAGGGTAAGTAAGGGCAGAGAAAAGAAGGAGATGGGAAGGAAATTGAGGAGAACGTGAGGACGGAGAAGGTAGAAGAAGTGGTGCAGGGGTAGTAGGAAAGTAAGCGTGAGTGTGGGCATAGTAGGGTGAGTGTCGAGAAGGGAGGGGATAGGAAGTAAAGGGAGAAGTAAGAGGTGAAAAAGTAGAGGAAGAGAGCGTAAATATAGGAGCAGAGGGGAGGTAGAAAAAATTAAAATTACCCATTACTGGGAGGACTATCAATCCAAACAAAATTCTGAAGCGTGCAGATACCCCTCACGAAAAAAGGAGAAGTGGTGTAGGGGTAGTAGGAAAGTGAAGGCAAGTATGGTGATAGTAGGGAAAGTGTAGAGAAGGAAAGGTATGGTAAGTGAAGGGACATGTAAGAGGTGGAAAAGTAGACGAAGGTAGGGAAAAAACAGAAGCGGAGGAGAAGTAGAAAAAAGTATGAGATTGAAACTTTTGAAGGACTTGATTAAAGTATTATTTAAAATGACGTATTACTGGAAGAACTAATCCAAACAAAATTCCGAAGGGTGCAGGTACTACTTGAGAAAAGAGGAGAAAAGGGTGAGGGGAAAAAGGAAAGTGTGGGTAAGTATAAGGATTGTAGGGGAAGTGCGGAGAAGGGAAGGGTTGGGAAGTGAAGGGAGTAGTAAGACGTGGAAAAGTAGAGGAAGGTAGGGTAAATAAAGAAGCAGAGGCAATGTAGGAAAAAGTATGGGAAGGGGACTTTTGAAGGACTTAATTCAAGTATTAATTGAAATTACCTACTACTGGTAGGACTATTAATCCAAACGAAATTCCGAAGGGTGTAGGTACCCTATAATAAACATTGTAGAGGCAGCACTCGAAATCGTCCGATCAAGTTTTTCTATAGGTCAAACTTCAGTATTTGACTTATATTTCAGAAAAATCTGAAAGTGTTTTCACTCTTCAAAAAGAGTCTTTTTGGACCGACCTAGCACACATGTTTCCGCATCTGAAGAATTGAAAGATGCATGTGTTTATAGAGGAATCCGATGTTTAACCTGCATCCAACGAGTAACCCCTCGACACGCTATCTGCTTGGGGCGAACTTTGAGGCACTCAGCGTGAATTTCCAAGACTTTCCTGTACAGTAAAGGCAGGTTGTGAGCACCCTTCTATACCCTCATTTTATCCTAGCCGACAGGTGTCGGTAAGGGGCGCGTGTTCAGGATTTTATGCACGAAACGAATAACGGTTAGTAGTTTCTCGTGTTAGATCCTTTTGTGTCACAATTTTCGATTCAACATACTTAAGTTTTTTCTAAAAAATTTAGAGTTTATCCTAAATTAATTCTAATCAAGTAAATCAATAATCACCTGATGCCGATGTCATAACATTTTATAGAAAAATCAACTGCTGTCAAAGGGAAGCGAATTCCTTATAACTATTTCCCTACATTTTTTAATAACAAAACTAATTCTATTAATCAAGCTGTTAAAAATGTTCTTCCACCTTTTTTTAACATCAAAGTATTTAAAGTTAAAACATTTATGAAGGGTTAAGGGACACGTATAAGAAATATTTTTATATAAATGATGCCAATAAAAATGCCAAGGAAATAGGACTAAAAGAAAAGCTTTTTACATAATAGTTTAAAAAAAGATTGTTTTGAATTTTAAACGACTTTTAATAAAACACAACACATTAACACAGGAATTTAGTTTTCAATCCACATCCTCATGTCAAGACCTTTAACTTGGGAGATATTTAAAGACAATTCGACTGAAAACAGAGATTCTATCATAGTGGTTTAAAAAATAAATGTCCTTGTTATTCTCTTTTCGAATCTTTGACGACAAAAACCATCAATATGCTATTAGAAATTTTATTTTTCATTTAACATCTACATGTCAAGATCGTAATTTTAAAACATCCCCAAAACAAATCAGACTGATAGAAGGGCATTTAGTAATGTAAAAACAATATTGTTTATTTTAATTATTTTTTGATCTCTAATAACAAAAAAAGAACACCATCACATAGAAAAATTCTATGTTTGAATGAATATCCGCATGCTAAGACCTTAAATTTGAGCCATTTCTGAAGACAATCGAACTAAAAGAAAAGATTCCAGCACAGTGATCTTCACCAACCAAATTTCATAATTTTTTTTAATTTTCACCTATCAATAACCAAAAAGCAATACCAAGAAATAGAAAATTTTATTTCCTAATAAACACCTACATGCAAACCCTTCAATTTGAGCAATCCACGAAAAAATCGAACGGTAGAAAAGCCTCCATCCGAAAAAATTTTTTTTTCCATTTTTCTTACTCTTCAAACGCTGATAATAAAAAAAAATACTATGCGATAGCAATATTTTTTCGCGGACGTATAGATGCCAAGAATTTAAATTTCTGAAATTCTTAAAAGAAATCGAACTGAAAGTACAGTTGCCAGCGTATTGGTTTAAAAACTTTTCTCATTTTCGATACTTTTTAGCCACTGACAACTAAGAAAAGCAAAACTTCAACAAATCTTAGATAAAAAATAGATAAAATTAGGTAAAAAATAGATGAATATTAAATAAAAATAAAAAATAACATATTAGATAAAAATAGATAAAATTAGATAAAAAAATTCAAGCACAGTTGTTTATTAAAAAATCTAATTTTTCTTATTTATTTAACTTCAAAAATAAAAATACATCTCTTAAACACAGACAATTTTTTAATCGCAATTCCATGACAAAATCTTTAATTTGAGCGGCCCTTAAAAGAAATCGGACTAATAAAAAAGCTTTCAGCAGAGTCTTCTGATAAAAAAATCCCCTCATTTTCCTTATTCTTCAGTCTTTGATAAAAATAAACATCAGTATCACATAGCAAATTCTTTTTCTCGATACATATCTACATGATGATTGCTTCAATTTCAGCCACCTTTGAAGAAATTGGAATAATTTTTAGGGTATGATAAGCAAAATCTTCTAATAAAAAATCCCCTCATTTTTTTTATTCTTCAGTCTTTAATAAAAATAAACATCAGTATCACATAGCAAATTCTTCTTCTCGATACATATCTACATAATGATTGCTTAAATTTCAGCCAGCTTTGAAGAAATTGAAATAATTTTTAAGGTATAATTAGCCCTGTACTAGAAAGAACGCTCGCTATTAATATATAATATAATTTCCGCAAATTATTTTACTGCTCATCCTTATTTCTATTTATACCATAATGCAATTAATGGTATAGGTTTTGAAAAAGAGTCCGATAATTAGGTTTTCATCGTTAACCAAATACTTTTTCAACATCTATCGAATGAGAGGGTAACCTCGTTTATCTTTAATTTTGATTACGCGCAAACCTGCCTAACGCATAGAGGTAAATTAACAAATACATAAACATTGCCAAAAGGCTTTTAATGAAATTCGTTAAAAAATAAGTGCCTCTTTATCAATTCTAGTTTGTAGGGATATTTGTGGAAAACTGATGAATGCGTTTTTCCAATTACATACAGGGATATAAATTGAGAAGCGGATCGTGTGAATTACGTATGCTCCGCACAGTGCCAGCTCCGCCCGTTGGGGATGTGCATATCCATAACGTGTCGAGAAACTAATAACGATGTAAACTAGATTCGATAAATGGATACATAAATACATAAATGCATTAGGCTATTATATTAATACCCAAGGCTCCGAGATCCATCGCTTACGCGACAAAAGTTATACTAGTTAGGTGGTAGGTTGAAACTACTCTGTTCGACCACGTGTACCATGTTGCTAATACCTAGGATGTCCACTCTACCGGAATAGATACGTAGACACTGTAGCTTTATCGAATCTCATTAAGGAATAATCGAACCATTTTCTCAATCGATCAGTACGCCCTTCTGGCGAATAGTTCTGAGTGATATTACCTTACCTTTTATACGGGGACTGCTAGAAAAGTATCTGGCCTTATAGTGTACAAGGAGTGAGAACTAATTCTGGTCAATGGCAATGATATCTCCACGAAACAACTTTGCTTTGAAAGCGACAACCTTCTTTTAGCTATCCTGTCACTTTCAGAAGTACTCCTTGAAGTCACCTTTCGGAATAGCTGCCAGCTGCTCGTCATATTCTGTTCTATTTTTTTCCGCCTGGAAATTGTTTTTCTTTTAAAAGAAACTTTGATTTAGAAATTAACCAGCAATCATAGAGAGCCAGGTCAGGACTGTGTAAGGGTTGCCGAAGTTGTTTAAGGCCGTGTTTCACAAGAAATTGCTGAATGAGCGGCGATTAATGGTCAGGTTTCGTGAAAATAACCTCACAGCCATGCAGCTCATCCCCTAATCTTTGTCTAAAATTCCTAAAACAATATTTTTCTAAATTTAAATGTCTCTCTCTATTTCTCTTACTGTCAAACAACTATTTCAATTAATTAACACTCGTATCCATTCCACATTTTAAAATAACTTGGCGCTACAGCCAATATTATGGAATTTTGCGTAACGTGAGTCCTAGATAAGTTAAAGTAAGAATGATTCTTACAAAAAATTTCCAAAAATTCCTAAAAAATTAATTTTTTATTAAAAAATACGATTTTTCTACAAAGTACAAATTTTTGAACTAAAAAAGATATTTTTTTTTTTAAAGTTGAATTTTTAACTAAAAAGACGAATTTTCTGACAAAGAATTATCGAAGTATGCTCCGCGCGCCTACAAAAAAAGGTTTAGTAGCCTACTAAGAAGTTGATTGAGTTGTTTAGACCTCCATCTTCTATACTTTCTCACTCCTACTCTCCTGCTTTTGCCGCTTCACTTGTACTCCCATCACATTACTTCACCTTATGCTACTTTTGCCTTTCTTAACTTTTTCCTCCTCTACTGCGTTCTCTTCTCACTTTCTCAGCTAACATTTTCCTTTCCTTCCGTCCCTTACCCAGACACAATTTTTCCTCTTTTACTCACTAGCACTACCCTACTGACCTTTTTTTTATTTTCTTCACTACTCTGTCTTTCTTCCAATGATTTTCTCCACTTCACCTAACTTACCCTACTTCCCTTTCCTAATTTTTTCACACCTTCTTCACTCACTCTTCCCTCATTTTTCGACAATTTTTTACTTTCCCTCCCTCATTTTCTTCCACTTTCTTTACCTCCCTTAATTCTTCTACTTACCTATTTCTCATTTTTCCTTCTGAAAAAAGTAGAACAGACGGGCACACACCCTATTGAAACTGGAAAGAATTTTGACCGGGGATACAAAACCCCGAAAATGAATTTTGAACAAAGCAGTTCAATTTCTAACTAGTTAGTTAAACTATAGACTTAAACCAGGGTAAAACGAAAGTACTCTAAAAAAGAAAAAGAAGGAAATAAATAAAAAAGTTTAAAGCCTAAAATATGAAAGTGATTTTTAAACTTACTAAATTCATGATTGAACTAGCACTACCCTACTAGCCCTCTCTTTATTCCTCTCATTACCCTCACTTACTCCCAATAATTTTCTTTACTTCACCTAACTTTCCCTACTTTTCTTTCTCAATTTTCTCTCACCTCTTGTACTTACTCTCCCCTCATTTTTCCAGTATATTTTTCCCTTTTTCCCCCCTCATTCCCTCTCACTTTTTTTACTCTCTTTATTTTCCCTACTTCCCCATTCCTTATTTTCCCTCCTAAAGAAGTACCGCGAACGGACACACACCTTACCAAAACTGTAAAGTTTATCTCCCGGGGCTACAAAACACCAAACTAAATTTTAAACATAGTTCAACTTTTAATCTGGTAGTTGAACTTCAGACATAAAACGAGGTGAAACGAAAATTCTCTGAAAAGGAAAAGAAAAAGTATAAAAAAAATTGAAAGCCTGAAATATGAAAATGATTTTCAAACATATTAAATTTATTGCTAAACTAGCACTACAGTACTAGTCCTCTCTTCATTTCTCTAACTACCCTCCCTTGCTTTTAATGATTTTCTCTACTTCACCTAATTTCACCTACATCCCTTTCCTAATTTTTTCTCACCTCCTCTACTTACCCACCCCTTAGTTCTCCTAAATTCTTCTACTTTATCGTCCCTCTATTTTATTTTACTTTCTATACCCTGCTTGTATTTCCTACTTTCCTATCCCTCACTTTCCCTCCTGAAAAAGTGCGGCGGACGGACACACACCCTACCGAAACTGTAAAGATTTTCTCCCGGGGCTACAAAACTCCGAAAATAAATTCAAACCAAAGTTCAACTTTTTACTTGGTAGTTAAAATTCAGACTTAGAACAGGGTGAGAAGAAGATTCTCTAAGAAGGAAAAAAAAGGTATAAGTGAAAAAATTAAAAGCCTGAAATATGAAAATGATTTTTAAACTTACTAAATTTATTACTGAACTAGCACTACCCTACTTGTCCTCTATTTATTTCCCTTACTACCCTCCCTTACTCCCAATGATTTTTTTTACTTCGCCTAATTTCCCCTACCTCCCTCCCCTAATTTTTCCTCACCTCCTCTCCTTACCCACCTCTCAGTTCCCCTAAATTCTTCTACTGTATCGTTTCCTATTTCCTCTTGCTTTCTATATCCCCCTCATTTGCCTTTACTTTCCTATCCTTAACTTTTTCTTCTGAAAAAATAGAACGGATGGACACACACATTTTACCGAAACAGTAAAGAATTTTCCCCGGGGATACAAAAATACGAAAATATATTTTGAACAAAGCAGATCAACTTTCAACTAGTTAGTTAAACTCTAGACTTAAAACAAGATAAAACAAAAATTCTCTAAAGAGTAAAATAAAGGAAATAAGAGAAAGAATTTGTAGCCTAAAATATAAACGTAATTTTCAAACTTACTGAATTTATTATTGAACTGCTGCATGGACATCTTTCACAAAGTTCACAAGCTTGGCTATAATTTAATATCAGAAAACATACATGTTATCTAAGTTCGTAACGTTACTTTTACTGAGCAGCCTACCCTTAATTTACTGTTACCAATAGTAGTTTTTTGCGCTGCCCTCTCCACCCCTCAAATCAGTAACGTAGTTTATGGAAGAACACTAAGTAACGTACTAGATTCTTCAAATTGTCCATTTGTGGGTTTCAATGATTTAAAATAGAGCCTGGTTTAAAGTTTTTATGATGTTTGATATTAAATAGTGTCGATTACAAGTGTATACGTAAAAATTCTACCTCACACCAAATTTTAACCTTAAAAGCAACTAAACATGAGTGGAGCGTTCACCAATTACGGCACCGAAGCTGTGGCAAATAATTTCTAGTTTTTGCTACATCTTTTATAAAATTTTATATTTATATTCTGATTCTGTGAAAATTCTTTAGACTGAAGTATTCATGAGAAAAAATTTGCAAAGTAAAGAGATGCGAGCCGCATCACTATGTAATATATGAGAAACAAAAAATAATCTACCACAGCCTTCGTAGCGTAATTGGTGAACTCTCCACTTACCTATAGTAGCGTTCCTGATACAAACTTGGGCTGCGGTGGATCTTTTCTTATTTATCAAAAAAAAATAATAATAATAGACTAGTAATCAACACTATTTAATTTTTAACATAAAAAAAAATTAATAAGTTACCCTGATTAACAAAATAACATCCTTGTTCTCTGAATGTAATATACTAAAAAAATTTTAAACTCTAAACGTAAAATTTACAAACTAAATAATTTCAGGTTTATCATTTATCTAAAGGCAGAGTTTCTTAACTCAGATTTTAATCTGAGAAAATGATTCCCAGACTCGATTATATTTTGCATGCCACTAGATCCAAGACCCTGTGGGATTTAAATTTAATTAAAAATAAATTATCTCTCAAACACCCAGATAAGTTCATCCCTCGAAAAAGTTTAGTAATCTACAGCTGCTCCAGGAAGAAACCTATCGCGACTGATTTTGTCGACGATTTGAGAACTATCTGTCCGAATAGCCTGGTGGTTTAATTTATCACCGCATCTCTTGAATTGATTCAAAGTTCGTCAAACTCGGGCTGTCTCGTCGCGCAGAATTTCCTGGGATGCGGCGATAAAGATATAGAATGAAATGGAACCATCTGTCCTTTTCATCCATCTTCTACATTATTTTTCTTTTCATTCTTTCTCCTCTTCCATTTCTTTTTCTTTCCTTCAAAGACCAAACTTTTCTTCGCTTTCGAGGGCTTTTCATCTACGAATGTTGTTATTCTTTCCATCAGTCGTCCGTCTGTACCTTTATATACTTTCTCGTTGTGGTTTATTTTCGGTTTCATTTCGGGCTTTCTTGTAACTTTGTCAAAAAAGTTATCTATCATTTTTAAAGCTACTTACCGTCAATGCTATTAACCATGTTACTGTTTCTCATTTTTTACAATTATGAATTAACGAGAATTTCATTTTGAGGTTACTTCACGGTATAATTTAATATTTAACTGAATAAAGTGAATCAATAATGGATTAAAGTTTCTATTTTTGTAAATAAATAAATGAAATGACATCAAAGAAAAAAGCTATTTTCTGAATTTTTTTACTCATAGAAAAATTTTGATATAGTGTAAAAGAAGGGGAACAAAAATGCCTTTAAATTATTAAATGACTAAAATTGATTTAAACTAACTAATACCTCTTAAAGGGGGAGTACGGTTTTGTGACTTTCAGAAAATCAATTTTTTCTACATTTGCCTAAAGTACAACATTTCAAGAATGTTGTTCTAAAATTTTAAGTCATTTGAAGCAAAACTCTCTAAGCTATTAACATTTGAATCTCCGCCCCTTCGACGCGGTTAAGAGAAAAAGCGCGCAGCTAAAAGGCCCAGATTTAAAAAGAGCGGATAATTTTACCATAAAAATGATATTTTTATGAAGGTCATGGGAAGGTCAAATGAGGGTGAGATTTGCGATAATGTTTAAATAACGAGTATTTGCTCGAAATTGAGGCTGAAAACAGCAAAATGTTTCGTACAAAAGTTATTAGAGGCAGAGGGATCACCTACTGGTACCTTCATACGACCTTGCCATGGCCTGCGTAAAATATCATTTTGCACGTGAAATTTCCCGCTTCTTTCAAATCTGTGGTTAAAAGTAGGGGTTCCCATTTAAAAAAATTACTTCGACCTTCAAGTAAACTTGAAAATCAAATTTAAGGTCAACATCATTGGGACCAGTAGTTGACCCCCTTTGTCCCCTTTAACTTTTTTTAAAAACATTTTTCTGTATCCAACCAAAATCCTGAGTTATTTTCCATAATAGAATAAAATGGTCCACCCTATATATCGTTTAGGTGCTTGACGGTCATTTTGCTCCCTTTATTTCACCCTAAAAGAGAGGCTGCAGCAGGAAATGTGCTTCCTGCAGCTGGAACTGATGATTTAGCGTGAGTTAAAAAAATTAATCTTTTCTTCACTTTTTCAAAGTTTAAAACATTAAACGCGTTTTACTTGAAACTGCTATTTTTAAAGTCGGTGCCGACTCTGACTTAAAAACTACTGCACCGATTCTTTGCAAATTTTGTACACACTTTGTACATATATAATATGGTAAACAATATATTCACATTTTTAAGTAGAAATTTTAACAATTTTCTAGAAAACTTGTACATTTGTCTGAGAAATTCAATAGCTTTGTAGAAAATTTAACTGTTTTGTATAAACTACGTTTTTTTGTTTTAAAATAAATTTAAAAAAATGAAAATTTAAGTATTTTATTATTGATTACTTTTTTTTCCAATCTGAGTGATTACTGGTTAATTAATTGTTAAAAATTCATTTTTTTTTATAGCAAATTTATATTCTCCGTTAAAAATTAAACTATTTGGTTAAAAATTTATGTATATTTTTTTGAAGTTCACTATTTTCGTTCGAAAGATAAATCTTTTTGGCTTGAAAATTCAACATTCTGAAAAACATTTTTTTCCTGATTGACTAGAAAATCTTTTTTGGTTTAAAATTCAACTCTTGTTGAAGATTGGTCTTTTCAGTTTGAAAATTCAACTTCTTTGTTAATAGTTCGTTTTTTTATTAAAAATTAAAGTTTTAACTGGAAGTTCAACAGTTTCGTTTTATTTTAGAATTGTGTTAAAAATGCATATTTTGGAGTTGGGAATTCAACTGTTTTATAGAACACTCGCATATTTGGCTAGAAAATTCAACTATTTGCTAGAGAATTTAAATTTTTGTAAAAAATACGTTTATTAAAATTAAAAATTAATTTTTTGTAATAAAAATTGAAATATTCCATTTTTGGCTAAAAATTCTTCTATTGGTTTAAAACTTTAAATATTTCGTTTAATATGTAATTTATTTGATTGAAATTAGTCTTTTTGGTACAATTCAGATGCTTTTATTATAAATTGAAAGTATTTTTTTAGTAAAATATCAACTATTACATTCTTGGCTGAGAATTTATCCTTCTTGGATAAAAATCCAACTACTTTTTTAAAGTTAAACTAGTTTGTTAATTCATGAGAAACGGTGAGCTTTCACCAAATCCATCTTCCCCCCTAACTAAGAAGAAGGGGGTGGGAGAAAGCGTGGTTTAAAATTAAAAGAAAAATGCTCGTAGTGTGTGCCCCTTAGGGTCGATTAAAAACTATATTTACCCTGCTTTTATTTTATACTTTTTGTCCTAAAATGACAGTTCACTACTTGAAACCCTATACTTCTATTTTTAAATGACTTCGCACTCATTATTTCCTATTTAAATTGAGTTATACTACTTGAAAACCCCTCACGGCCGCCCTTAAATAATTTTATTACTTGGTACATATTTGTTGTTCTAATTGTCTTACACAACTTTAAAAATCATATGGCTGACTTGAAAGTATTACACTACTGAACACCCTTATGGCTGATCTAAAAATACGTATACTACTTGGTACTCCTGATATCTAAATTAAAACGTGGTAACACTTAAGACTTTGTATACGTAGTTTTTAAATGACTGATGCCACTTGGTAC
>JAUELO010000329.1:182775-198301 GCA_032357855.1 Amphibolips quercusostensackenii
ATGAAACCAAAGTAATATTATATATTTACCTATCGAATTGAAGAGAACCGCGAAAGTAAACATCAAAGTACCAACGACCCTCATTTTTTCCTATCCCAAAGAAAACTAATTAACGGTGATTGTAGTGTAACAAAAAAATATTTTTAAAAATATTAGCTACCTTAATAGATTAGTCGCTATTTTATTTGTTCTTATAAATTATGGCATCACTTGGAAGTTGGATTGAAGAAAGTAGCTTATTTTTTTAAAACAATGTATGTATTTATAACTTGAGGAAACTAAAATGGTGTAAGTGACGTTATTAGTTTTATTTGCTTAAAGTATGTTGGATAGTTAAAAACATAGATATAATTTACTGCGCAGCTTCGTAAAAGTACGTTATACGCAATTGTGTTTATCTTTAAAACTCATTCATTGATAAGCCTGTTTGAAAAGCTCCAATTTGTGCTTAAATGATATAAATAAATATATATATATATACATATATATACAAAAGTTGACTAACTAGTGAAGAAAATAGTAATTACTAATAGGCATTTTTCGGACTCAGTAAGGTTATCACATTTTTTGAAATACATTCATATCGAGAACATGTTCCTATAGATTAAAAAACTAAAAATCTGATTCAACAATCGACTGAACAAAATTAAATTGGCCTAAGGGAAACTAATTTGATAGATTTTAATCAATATCATGTTCATAAAATCTTATAAAAAAATAATTATTGGCCAAGGCAGGAATTTTTAAATCAAATATATTCATAGATTTGTGTCAGGAAGTAGAAAGTAGGAAAATGATGGTTATAGATTAGTGTACCTCTGTAGCCTTACCTAAAAAAATGTGACATTTTTCAAAAATTAAACGACTAAATAATAAATAGTATTAAATAAAAATTTTGAAAAGAATATTCAGTCTTCAACCTGCAAAAGATTATTGTTTATAGACATCTAGGCATTCTTTAAAAAAGGTCAAAAGTAAAATAATTTTTACCACCATATTTTGAAATGCCTAAACAAAAATTTTCATATTATTTGCACACAAAAAAAACACTTTTTCATTAACGAACACTATAAAGAATAGCACAAGAAAAATTGAGTACATTTTCTGATTTTTTACAAAGCTTCGAGTTGACTAACTAACTTATTTTTATCCATAATTACCTCGGTTGGCGGTATTAAATATGATTATATTCACATGAAAAAATTATACGCTTTATTTAGATTAAAGAGATTCGAGCAAGCCATCAAAGGGCAATTGTTTAAATAATTTGTAAATATTTTAAGCAAACAATATGACTTTATGTATCATTTAACCCAAAAATGATAACTTTTCACGATTTAGTAGAAAAAAATTTTTAACATATAAATATTTAAACAATTTTAAATAAGTTGAGAAATACTGGGAAACTTGGCACTTTTGAAATGAAAATAATTTACGCTGACTTTTTTTAATTCTGTTTTCAGTATGGACTTTAATAAAACTGCTCTTTGGAATCTTTTGGGCATTTTCCGGGAACAATTCAAAGAGTTTGGGAAGCAAAAATTAAAACTTATTGAGAGAAAATTATTTTTCAAACGTTTTCTGAGACATCACTTTACCTTTATTCACAAAAAGTTAATAACAAGTAGGGTTGATAGTTAGTGTGATGACGCATTTAGTCTGATAAGGAGACAATTTATAAAGAAAAACAAATTAGTTTTTAACTTTTTTTATTGCTACATAAATATTATATCTTTATTGACTGTCAAAAAAAGCTAGTTGTTATTAGTTCTTGTTTTATTATTTACTTTTTGCTGAAATAGAGATGATTTCAGAAACCTCTTATTCGTAATTTTGTCATCTGGTCTTTTAATTTGAATTTTTTTATATGTATGTATAGCACATGTTTTAATTTCTTTTAGTAATAAAGAAAGATGTTACATTTTCCAGGGAAAAATCGTTGTTTTTTCCTTAAATTTTACAATTCTATTTTCAACGATAAATTAAGAGAGGGTAATCTTTTTATAGTCTAAAGTTATTTGAAGAGTTCAATGTACCTAATTTTTTTAATGAAAATGTGAGTGCGTCGTAATAATTGGCATATAACATTTTAATATGGGTGCCCAAAATGTCTGGAAACACCTGAATAACTTTCCAGATAAAATATTTTTCTATTGAGTCAAGGTCATTCTTGAAGTAACTTCCAACGGGAAATCTAATGGTGACCTTTAATTTGACCTTGAACTTGAACTTTTAGGCTGTTTTAAGGTAAGCTTTGTGTTTTCAAATGAGAACTTCTGTTTTTGACATCGGCAATCGAAAGAGCGGGAAAATTTGCGTTCAAATATGTAGTGACCTTCCATTTGATATTGACCTTGAGCTTGACCATGAACACAAAGTTGATCTTGAAATGTCTTTCAAGGTCAAGTTCGAGGTCAAATTAAAGTTCACCATTGAATTTCTCGCTGAAAGTTACTCCAAGAATGACCTTGACCCATTTTAATAATATTTTATCTGGAAAGTTATTTAGGTGTTTTTAGACTTCGTTGACACGCCGTATACATTTACGCAGCGAAATAATATTCAAAGCAATGTAGAAACCGCATAACTTAAAATAAATTAGTCTTTCAAAATCACTTAACCATTATTCCAAACTCAAATTTTTTATTTTTATCAATATACTTATGAATTACAAAAAAGTAAAAGCAAACGTACATTATAAGATTCAGTGGATTTTTCGTTAAATAACACAAAAGTTAAATCTTGTAAAATTTGGAATTTAATTGTTTTTTAACCCATTACTCACGCGTGATGACAGACAATCTCAAATCGTTGACACACTACTAAAGAACATTAAAATTATTTCTTCAGACAAGTGTTTGTTAATCAAAGAGAAGATAGATCAAAAGAAAAAAGGCTATCAATAATTTTGAGAAATTTTCAAGCAAAAATATTATTTAACATTTCATGTATCATTAATCAAAGTAAAACTTTGTAATTACGTATCACACTTACCCCTATTATACCTCCTTATTTTTGAATTGTTTCGAAAACTGATATTTTCCATTCAAAATCTTATGTTAATTACAAATTTGATTTTTCAATGATCCTAAGGAAGACCCATTAACTAAAAAATATATTTTTAATCATCCAATTAAAGTTTTCGAATCCAACTTTAATTATCAATTAAAATATTTTTCAAGCGAACCCTTGCGAACAGGCAAAAAGATAAAAGAATAAAAAGAGAGATGAAAAATTCATACCGATGCTTCTGGTCGAATAAATAACATTTAATTTAGGTTTCATGCTGTGGCGGCTGTTAATCGGTGAGTTTTTGTAACTGAATATTCTACCTGGAAAAACTGACCCGATACCATGCAATATTTTGCGGAGATTGACGCTTTTTAGATTTTCATCTCGCGTCGGAGGTCTCTGTACGTATGATTGCGAATTCAATCGCTCGAATTTATCGATTGATTCTGTCGCTGACGTATACATGATCGTGGAGGTTGAAAACCAATATCAAGAGGTTATAGAATGAAGGAAGAAGCGAGAAAAGGAGAGAAAGGGAGAGAGAGAGAGAATTTGACTAGAGTGTGTCATATGTGAGTATAGACTGTAGAGTAGATATACCAATGACGGCTTTTCTGATCGACCTTTGTTTGCTTTTACCATGTCTAGTTCAAAGAATAATTTAAGCCATTGATACATTGAAAAAAATAATAGTTGGGACAGCTGATGTAATCGTTAAGACAACTATATAAGTTATAAAATAATAGTAGTGCTACTTGTTGTGGGAGTAGTTGTCGTTACTATTTGATTAGGTAGCCTTGCAACTTTAGTTTGTCAGAGTTCTATCTAGGTATGGTAAACGACTATCTTTTAGTAGTGGAACTTACTAAACAGTTCGCCATGTTCACAAACATCTTTGTAGGTACAAATATTATCATTTTGTTACAGGAACTTTTTGAAATTGCTGTTTCTTCAATAAACTATCGAAATCTAAATTAAAAAGATCCCAGTGGGCACGAGGACATCTTCTATTGGGACGTTGATGACAGTTCAGCCCACTGCACTCAAAAACATGTTTAGTTTAGCCAAGGATTTGGTTTTTAAGATATAGTACGGCTATTTCATTAGTGTGAGATCCTTTTAATTTAGATTTCTTTTTATAAAAAAAGAAACTTATAAATAGCTGCACCGATGCACTTTGTAGATTAGGATTTATTGCGAAATTTAAAATTCGTTTGATTTTACAATTTCTTATACGTACTTCCAAAAGCTTTGATATAATCGCCAAAATTCTAAATTTATGAAACTTGTCACCTTCCATCATTTATACGTGCATATTATTAAAAATAATTGTCTGCAATCTAACCAGACCCAGCATTAATAAACAGCGTGTTATAATAGCCGTATCTAAATGTTCGTACCTTTGTCGCATTCTCAGTGATACCAACCACGATAGGAAATAACATATTTACGATCCCTGCTTTAATTATTTAGGAAAATCAAAAAATGGTACAGATAACTAATTTAGTGGTTAACACGACTACTAAAAAGTTACTGATTTAAATTAGTTACGAGTATTACAAACCGGTTTCTAACCCGACTATTTCCTTAGTTGGCGTTACTAACGTAATAGCTGTAAGAACCAATAAATGCTTTACTGATAAAAAATTTGTAGCCTCATCTATGTACCAAAGAAAATTTTGATTAATAATAATGTAAAGTGAAATAAGTCGATAACAAAATTTTTTAGGTAGAAAATAATAGCACAGTGATTTTTACAAGTGGAATCAATCCATTTATGTTATAGTTTTGCACGCGAGCAAAATAGGTTAAAAAATTACTATCTGCAGAGATCTACAGTTTTTTAGGATTGTTATTCTTTTTTACATATTTTGAAAAGCATGTATTCTATTTTTTATTTATATAAAATTTTTAGATATTATTCTGTAGAAGATAATTATGAATTAGGGTATCCTCAATATAAGCTCTGAAAATAATTTGTTTATACTTGTTTGAATAGGGATTTACAGCAACTTCACTTTGCTGCTGATTTAAAAATTTGTTATTACTTCAAAACTTAGGTGACAACTTATTGTTTTTTTTTCTACTAATAGCACATTTCACGTTGCGCTTCACTTTTGAATTTAATTTAAAACACACGAAGTCACAGGCTAATTCAAAGATATAAAAATATCAGGCATCCAAACAAAATAAAGGAAATTTTTGGATAATTGTTAATTACATTGACAAATTAAAAATAATTTGTCTGAGGAATAGGCTTAGTATAAAAATTTATCGAACGATAATGAGGCTACGGAGACAATATGTCCAAACTTTCTGGAAATTAAGATGCATACCGAAAAAACTGGCTGTAAATTCGATCTCAACTGTTACCACTTTATTTGTATTTATATTTATATGGTGCTCATTTCACGAGCACTATGCTTTCCGTTAGAAAATTTATTTTCTTCCTCATAGAGGAAGCATTAGTGATTTTTCAAATGATAGACAAACTAAAGTTTCTATTTTGATCTATTTAGGAATAGAAATTCACAAAACAGTAAGGATGACAAAAGAATACAATAATTTTTTAAAATACAATGACAACTGAAGCAAATTAAATTTTCTATTTAAAATGGTGATTTGCCGAGCTGATAAAAAAAGGGGGAAATTCTGTGACACCCTATCCATTTTCCAGCTTTATTACTCTTTAACAAAAATTGTCCGAATTATTTCATTTAAAAAACTATGGTCAAAAAGTCTTTTTTATTCATGCATCAACTTTAATTTATGTTGATAAAAAAAGATTTTCTGTTTAAAGCAGATGTTTTAAATATTACGCCCACATAGCACACTTTCCGTGAAAACCAGGTCTATCCAAGGTTTAAACCTATGCATTTCCCGTGAAAATCTGGGACAGACCTGGTTTTTTCGGGAAGTGTGCTATGTGGTACGAATGAGCATAACTTCTCTCCTCTTCAAAAAAGTGTATTATTATAGTTCAATCGGGTTTTCTTGAATTGAGGAATCTTTTCCGTTCTTGCATAAATTCTAAATTATGGTAAGGGATAAAAGTTAAGCTATAAAAACCGTTTTTTCGAATATTATGCATTACCATTGCTTTCTTACTCTCTTATAAAATGTATCAACATTATGGGTCAATTGATTCGTCTCGAATCAACACATCTTTTCTATTCTCACATCAACTTTAAATTATGAGAATGACAAAATTTTTACTATGAAAATCGATTTTCAATACAATATAAATGACCGTAACTTCCATACTTTTTAGTAAAATATATTCATATTATAGGTCAATCGATTCGTTACGAACCATGGAATCTTTTATATTCTTGCATCAATTTTAAAATATTTTAAAGTTCTACAAAAAATGCAATTAATATTTTTAGAAATCCTTTAGTCAGTATAAAGATATTAGTGATGAAAGTAAGCCCTTTAAATTTCATCAATTTATCTGCTTTTAAGTTATCGTGTCCACAAAAAAGTTTGACATCCACACATCCATACACATCCACACACACGCACACACAGTCGGACAATGGCTTAGAACATTGTATTAGATATTTTTAAATTAAAGATCGTTTAATTAAATGAATTTAAAAATTTTGTAAAATTTGACCATTATAAAACTTTCTCTATGAGAAAGCAAAATGAGAAGAAACATAACGAAACTTTCGTTTTGTTTTTGCTTTGTTTTTTTTTCGTCATAAAACTTAGCCAAAAAACAATTTTCAAACAATGCCTCCGTATTTACATTACGTTTAATATTTTTTCTTGCTCATACAGAAAGTTTTGAAATGGTAACATTTCAGAAAAATTATAAATTGATTTAATTACACGTTTCTCAATTTGAAAATTTCCAATGCGTATTTCTAGTGCGTATGTGTGAGTGTGGATGTCACATTTTGTGAAAAAGATAACTTGAAAACGAATGCAGACAAATTAATGAAATTTGAAAGGCTTATTTTTGTCACTAGTATCTTAAAAATAATTAAAGGATTGCTAAAAATATTCATACCATTTTTTACTAGCACTTTTTAATATCTTAAAAATCGGTTTTTTATAGTAAAACTTTTTTATCAACATAGATCAAAATTAATGCTGAAATATAAAAGATTCCTTGGTTGAAAAAGAATCGATTGTCCTATAATATTAACATATTTTATAAACGAGTGAGAAGGTTTTGGTCATTTATATTATATTAAAAATCAATTTTCATAGTAAAAATTTTTTCAGTCTGATAATTTGAAGTTGATGTAAAAATATAAAAAAGGGTTGATTTGAGACGAATCGATTGACCTATAATGTTAATACATTTTAATGAAGAATAAAAAAGCTATTTTAATGTATAATATTTGAAAATGAGGTTTTTTATGGTAAAACTTTTGCCTTGAACATAATTCAAAATTGATGCAGGAATAAAAAAGTTTCCGTGGTTTGAGACGAATCGATTGACCTATGACATTAATATATTTTGTCAAACAGTGAGGAAGTCACGGTTATTTATATTAAATTGAAAGTCGATTTTCATAGTAAAAAATTTTTCGGTCTGACAATTTGAAGTCGATGTGAAAATATAAAAGATCTGTTGATTCCAGACGAATCAATTGACCAATAATGTTGATACATTTTATCAAAGAATAAGAAAGCTATGTGAATGTATAATATTTTAAAATACGGTTTTTTATAGCAAGACTTTTTCCTTTAACATAATTTAAAATTAATGATGAAATATAAAAGATTCATTGTTTCGGAAAAAATTAATTGACCTATAATATTAACATATTTTATCAACAAGTAAGGAAGTTTTGGTCATTTATATTATATTAAAACTCGATTTTCATAGTAAAAATTTTTCAGTCTGATAATTTAAAGTTGATGTGCAAATATAAAAGATGTGTTGATTCGAGACGAATCGATTGACCTACAATGTTGATACATTTTATTGAAGAATAAAAAAGCTATGGTAATGTATAATATTGGAAAATACGGTTTTTTATAGTGACACTTTTTTATTACCATAATTCAAATCATTGCTGAAATATAAAAGATTCCTTGGTCCGAGAAGAATCGATTGACCTATAATATTAACATATTTTATCAACAAGTAAGAGAGTTCTGGTCATTTATATTATTTAAAAAATCGATTTTCATAGTGAAAATTTGTTCAGTCAGATAATTTAAAGTTGATATGAAAGTATAAAAGATGTGTTGATTCGAGACAACTCGATTGACTTATAATGTTAATGCATTTTATTAAAGAATAAGAAAGCTATGGTGATTTATAATATTTGAAAATACAGTTTTTTATAGTAAAAATTTTTCCTTTAACATAATTCAAAGTTGATGCAAAAATGAAAAAAGTTTCCTTGGTTTGAGACGAATCGATTAACCCATAACATTAATATATTTTAGCAAAGAGTGAGAAAGTTATGGTTATTTATATCAAATTGCAAATCGGTTTTTGTAGAAAAAATTTTTTTAGTATGATAATTTAAAGTAGATGTGAGAATATAAAAGATGTGTTGATTCAAGACAAATCGATCGACCTATAATGTTGACACATTTTATTGAAGAATAAGAAAGCTATTTTAATGTATAACATTAAAAAATACGGTTTTTTATAGTAAAACTTTTTCCTTCAACATAATTTAAAATTGATGCAAGAATAAAAAAAGTTTTCTTGGTTTGAGACGAATAGATTGAGCTATAACATTTATATATTTATCAAAGAGTAAAAAAGTTATGGTTATTTATATTAAATTTAAAATCAGTTTTCATGGTAAACATTTTTTCAATCTGATAATTTGAAGTCGATGTGAAAATATAAAAGATGTGTTGATTCGAGACGAATCGATTGACCTATAATGTTGATACATTTTATTGAAGAATATGAAAGCTATGGTCATGTATAATATTTAAGAATACGGTTTTTTATTGTAAAACTTTTTTCTTTAACATACTTTAAAATTTATGCAAGAATAAAAAAGTTTCTTTGGTTTGAGACAAATCAATTGACCTATATAATTAACATATTTTATTAAAGAGTAAGGCCGTTATGGTTATTTATATTATATTAAAAATCGATTTTCATAGTAAAAATCTTCTCATTTTGGTTATTCAAATTTGATGACGGAATAAAAAAGATCTGTTGCTTGCAGACAAATTGATTGACCTATAATGTTAGT
This sequence comes from Amphibolips quercusostensackenii, assembly GCA_032357855.1. Taxonomy (NCBI): domain Eukaryota; kingdom Metazoa; phylum Arthropoda; class Insecta; order Hymenoptera; family Cynipidae; genus Amphibolips; species Amphibolips quercusostensackenii. Next base: position 191,976 of record JAUELO010000329.1, read on the forward strand.
GTCTTTTATTAAAGAGTAAGAAAGATATGGTAATGTATAATATTTGAAAATATGGTTTTTTATAGTAAAACTTTTTCCTCTAACATAATTTAAAATTAATTCAAGAACAAAAAAGTTCCTTTGATTCGAGGCAAACCAACTGACTCATAATATTAATACACTTTCTGGAGGAGTAAGAAGGTTATGCTCATTCGTAATATTTAATACATATTTTTTAAACAGGAAAACTTTTTTCAAAAACAGAAATCAAAGTTGGTGCATGAATAAAGAAGACTTTTTGACAATAAATTTTCAAATAAAATAACTCCGACAATTTTTTCAAGAAAATCATAAAGCTGGGAAAGGGATAGGGTGTGACAGAATTCCCCCCTTTCCCTTTTTATCTCGAAAAACTCCTGTTTTGAATACAAAATTCGATTAGACCTAGCCCTCATTGTAGTTTGAAAAATTGTTGTATTATTTTGTCATTTTGTATTTTTTGTAAATTTCTATTCTTAAATTGATCAAAATGAAAACTGTAATTTGTCTATTATTTAAAAAATCACTTATGCTTGCTCTATAAAGAAGCAGAGTGCTTCTGAACTGAGCACTATATAAATATAAATACAAATAAAGTGGAAACACTCGAGATTGAATTCTCAGCTGTTTCATACGTTGCATAGTTTTTAGGTGAATTGTCTTAAATTTACAGAAATAATTGACAAATACTAGAAAATGTCCCCTAATTTCATTTTAATACATTAAAAATATATAAATCGGGAGACTAGTTAGCTGTTCTATATATAAACATTATTTTCTCCAAAAAAATTTCATTTTTTTTCGATCTGATTTTTCAGTACTTTTCATTTTGTGGTATATATTTTTTTCTGTGTAAGATAAACCTCTCTTCCTGTTTTAAAATAAAAATAAACCCTAAATTAAAATTTTAAGCTAAGGAGGCGATTATGTAATTTTATTTTACTATAATTTCACTTTCATGTACATTCTGAATTCACCTCACTTCAGTTCTTTTTCTATATTGGCATTCGCTATGAGTTTTAACAAAAGACTAAAGTGATGTGAATTTCAAATTCGCCTCACTTCAGTTTTTTGTCAAATAAATTTAAATCCGCTGTAAATTTGAAAAAAAAACTGAAATAAGGTGAATTTAAAATTCAGGTGAAAGTGAAATAAAAGTGAAATGAAATAACATAATCGCCTCTTTCGACACGAAAGTGCTAAAATACTCCAAGTATTTCTTGTTTACGAGATCTCTCTTCAGCGCTCTGAAGGGGGTGTCGCGGGACGTAAAGGGGTGAGTTACACGTTTAACCCCCTATCAGCAGTGGGGGTTCACGTGGAATAATTTCACTTTACGGTTGGCGATAAGAGCATGAGTGCATGTTACTCAACCCCGTATGATTGCGGGATCGCGTGATGTGCGACTCCAAGCCTTCATCCGGCATCGGCCCTTTCCAGCCCGTTGAAAGCCGTTGAAAGAAAGGATTCTGGGAACGGGATACGATCACACGACAATCGCACAAGCCATTTTTTTCAATTTTTTTTATCTTACTTTCTTTCTCTACTTTACTCTTTCTAACACTTTTCTCTTTTTCTTGAGTCCACTTTCCCCGGATTCGCGAGTTTTATGCCCGACTTCAAGTCGCCGACGGACGGTCATTGAATTTTCAATGGAATCGGCTGCCAAGCAGACTGCCCGTCTACTGGAATGTCCACAAAGTTTGAGCCAACTTAATGCCAATCGCTGGCTCCTCTTTTAATCATTTCTTCTGTTTCTTCGACATTCGAAGTGAAAGTAAACTTTATTACTTATTTTCAACAGATAAATTATAAAAATATTCAGGCTCATTTTATGATGAATGTCTTTGATATTAAGTTTTTTAACCCACGTAGTTAGGATCAGTGAGTTAGAAAAAGAAGGTCACAGCCAAAAAGAATAAAAAGACATTTATGAAGACTTTATAAAAAAGTTGTGATGGTTGTGCCTACAATATTCTGCTATAATAGTCGCCCTGATCTTAAGCGCTTTTGGAGGCGCTAAGCTTCTCCTGGTTTTTAATCTAAAAAACATTCCTGCATGTCAGCAAAATGCTGACGCACTTGCGGGGAAAATGCAGAAAGCGGTCGTCCTTGAGTCGCTCCATGTCTTGAGGGTGTATGTACATTTTTCCCGAGTATTAAGTTCGTCTTTCAGCTATTTTCATTATGTGGATGTGACAGTTGATTAATATACATCATGTCAGTTGGACACTTTATACAATTTTGTTCCCACTTAAGGCAAGAAGAAGTTCTCCTTTTTATATAGAAATGATTTATCATTGATTTTAAAATCATTAATTTTGCACTTTGAATAAAAAAGATCAAATTTTTAAATCCTGATGCACAATTTGAATACTAATTATGTTTAGCGCTTCAAGTTTGAATTCACTAATTTCTAAAGTTATCATTTAGAAAGCATACAATTTTTGTTAAGCTATTTAAAATTAGAGTTTTAAATGCGCAATTATAAAACAATTTAATGTTTGAAGTCTTAAAACTAACGTTGTTTTTTCTTTGAAAGCTTAAATATAAAAATATTTTGTTTAAAACAAAAATATCAAGAAAGTTCAGTATTGAATCTTTAAAAATTGCAAAATTTCAAATTAAAAGCCATGGTATTTAGTTTTAAGTTTAATAGTATCAAATTTAAGAATTATGAATTGTTTGGTATCAATTTTAGTAAGTTTTACATTTAATAGTTTTAGATTTAAATATTATAAAATGTTTGGTTTTAATTTTAAATGTATAGAAATATCTAGTTTTTAATTTCTTCGAAATCGAATCAAATCAGAAAATTTCATATGGTCGCAAAATTTCATGTGTAAACGATTTGCAGTTTAAAAAATTTTAATTGTGTGTCTTGAGAAAAAATTCAAAACAATCACAAATTTAAATGATAATTTTTTAAATAGAAACCTTGAAAATTAAAGGATTTTACAAATAAAATTTAAAAATTAAACTGTTTTTTATTTGAAAATGATCAAACATATAGAGCATATCAAACTCAACTAAAAAACACACAATTTCAAATTGAAATACTTAATATTATGCATTTTCAATCATTGGAATTATACACAGCAACATTGTTTAGTGTTATTTTTCTTTTCAATTTGTAATTCTCAACTTAACATCTAGAAATTTTCCGATTTTCAGTTCAAAAAAAAAAAAAAATTCAATTGAAACATTTAATCGGTGAATTTCAAGCATGAAACCCAATTTTAAATTAAGTTCTAAATTTTCAATTCTTGATAAATAGTTTTTTTTTCAGCGTGAAAAAAAGTTCGAATTTAATTAATTTTTGAAGTTTTCCTGGAGAAATTGTAAAATTTTGAATATTTTCCATTCAAAGTAACATTTATTTTTCAAGTTTTTTTAGAATAGTTGAATTTCAAAGATCAATAATTTAAAACATGCATTGCGAATTGCGAAAGAGACGCTGAATTTCTTTTTTATCGTAGAAATATTTGTTTAATTGATTATAATATTAAATTATAATATTTTTAAAATAATAATAATTTGAAATTCTAGAATTTTAGACGCTTTGACTTTAAAACAATAAATTTATGTTTCAATTTTATATTGTCAAATTTTAATTGCTTCAAATTGAGAATGATTAAAATTGCCAGGCTTCCAAATTTTTATTTTTAAATGTTTTAATCCCTGATTAGAAATAATATAATTTTAGTTTTTTCAAATTTAAATTGATATAATTTTCAAAATTATAATAAATAACGTTCCGTTTTTATTGTTCTTAAATTTCCTATTACAGTAATTTTAATCTGAAATCAATCAATTTCCAGATTTTCCAGTACGAAATAAATTGTTCACTTCTGAACAATTTAAATTAGAAATGATACAATTTTAACTTTTCTACAATGGAATTGGCTAATTTTTGTAATTCTATTCTAAAAAATTTCAATCTTTTCATTTTATTCTGAGAGTTTTTAATTAAAAATAATTTAATATATTTTTTTTAAATTGTTAATGCTTTTTATGGTAAATTATTAATTACTGCTTTCAAAATAATAAAAACTTAATATTTAAAAAAATTGTTGCTCATGGTTTTCTAGCTTGTTTATATTTTTTATATTATTCTTATTTAGATCTTGTTTGTTTTTATTCGACTGAAATCGAATTTTTTTTTTGTAATGGAACTGTTCTATTTTAATGGAATTGTTCGATTTTAAAATAAAAAATGGGGAAATGTTGGAAGTTATTGAATTGAAAATCTTGAATAATAAATTTTATAAATGTAAACTTTTAAACTTATTATATAATTCCCGATACTTTAATTCAAATTTTTGTGAATTTCGAAATTATTATATTTATTGAATACTCAGTATATATAATTAATAATTTTGTTTGCTTAAGACTAAGATACTCACTTTTGGTAGCTTCCACTTGAAAATTATATAGTTTTAACATTTTTCATTAGAAAAATTTGTTATCTGTTTTTAAATCTTTCCATAATCTTTTCATTCAAATTTGCTTGAAAATTAAAAGTTTACTGTCATTTTGATTATTTTTTATTATTGATGTAAAATGTTTTAATCTATTGTTAAATTTGGAATTTTTCGTGCGAAATGAAAGTACGGCAAAAAAAGTTATAGAATTGTTGAATGTAGACTTTATTTGAATTTAATTTTTTTTTTAAATATTATTTGTATTATTATTTTTTTATTTTCTTTTTTTTTATGAATAATAATAAAATTGGAAAAAACGAAACAATGACAAACTTGTTTCTTCAATAATAATTATAAATCACCTTTGTGAAATCAAAATCACTTTCAAATTTAGAGTCTTTCAAATTTTACCCATACAATAAAAAATGTAAATAAGTAATTTTGCAATTCTTTACCACAAATGATTGGTTTAAGCCATTGGAGAATAATTTCAACAAAAAAATTTCGTTTAATCTATAAAATACTTTTGTTTGAAGTCCCCTGGGAAAATTAATTGCTTAAAAAGTGAGTATTGTAGCATTTTGAAAATTACCTCTATTTTCGCATCATAACCAATTTTATTTTCAATTGTATAAGATGCTTCTAAGTTTGAATACTTAAAAAATTTGAGTCGTTACAATAGACCTAATCGACGTTCAGAAAAACATATTATATAACTATTCTGCGCATCAGCAACGATTACAGAATTTAAATGTAACCATTCAGAGCTTTAGAAAATTATTTCCAAGCACCTGAGCCCCAATTTCTAAAGCCCACTTATAAACAGATTATATAATGCTTGTTTGCTACCCCAAATCTTATCAGCTATTCTTAATTGCTTCTAGTGTGATATTTTCGTAACGGCATTAACGTAGGGAAAATAACAAGTTACTGATCCGTCAATAAATATCGAGGCAGCAGCTGAATAAGTCTATAAGCTCTCGAGAACTCTATTCAAATATATTGTAGCTTCTCTAAGCTCTCTTATTTCATAACTAGTAGCTAGGGAATGCACGCGAGCGATGCGCCCGTTTCCATGCCTTGTTTTTCATTTCCTAACTTCAAAGATGGAAACATTTTTATTCATTTTCAAATAAACTTCAAATATGAACAGTTTAAAAAAATTTTAAAACAACAATTCAACATTTCGAACTGAAAGCGCCTAAAATTAAAATACAGCTGCGAATTACTATGGATGTATTCACTATGGATGTATTCACTATGGGTGTATTTATTTGTGCTCATTTTATGAGCATTTTTCTTCCTTATAGGTATCAAATAAATTTGCTTAAAATATTTTTGTATGAAAGTAATGTTTTTACACATTTTTATTTTATTATTTTATTAAAAAAAAGTCTGTTTCTACTCGACCCGAAAAATTAGGGGGGTTGAAAAAGGAGATAGAACAGTCGTTCCGAATTTTCGGGACGACTAAGCAAAACTTATGAAAAATGCTTGACAATTCATCCCGAATTTTAGGACGACGAAAAAATGATTCATTAGAAAAGTAAAAATACAAATCTAATTAATATTCTGTTATAAATGAATATTATATCTGTGAAACTAAATGCTCTTTCTTTAAAATTATATTGTAGAAAAAATCCAAAATTATCAAACACATTGACAAACAATGTAGTAAGAATACTAATTGTCAAAAAACATAATAATTCAAAAAATTTTGACATTCGCATCTAAGAAGGTATAAGATTTGTCTAAAGTACGACCATTATCCCTCGTTTTTGTCAAATGTCCACGTTTTGAGGCCTCCTGAACCCAAAAAACAGGTTTTCGCAAATTTGTCTGTCTGCCTGTGAGTTATGTGTATGTGTATGTGTATGCGTGTAT
>JAUELO010000329.1:198401-210670 GCA_032357855.1 Amphibolips quercusostensackenii
AAAACAGTTTTTCGCGCATGTGTATGTATGTCTGTCTGCATGTGTCAGTAGATTTTTAGACTGTTAGCAGGATCACTTCTGAAACAATTGACATATTTGATTAGGCTTTGGTGTACTCTCTGAATGTCATGAAATGAAGACCAAGTTCGTTAGCCAGCCATTATAAATGAAAATTCAAAAAATTGAAGGATTTTCAAAATTTGTATAACCACTTTTTTCAAGATTTAAAAAATGCTATGTACAATAATTAGTAGTACTCAAAATAGCGAGATATAAAAAGAAGACATTAACTCGAAAATTCAAATTTTGATCGCATAAAAAATAATAATAAATAAAAAATATCGTTTTGCGGTCAAACTAGGCAAGAAGCAAAAAAGGATGAAAATACAAAAAATATGCACCAGAAAAGGTCTACAAATTTGTCAAAAATTACTTTTTGATGGAAAGCGTAATTTCTGTTTTATACGTAAAAAACAGCATTAAAGATGAAAAATTAAATTTGTTGACAGACGACAGAAGCCAGGAAAAAAAAGAAATAGATGAAAGTAATTCATCCAAAAAAGAGCTCCAAATTTATAATTATTTGCTTTTGCTAAAATACTCAGTTTTTCTTTTAATCGTAAAAAATTATATCAAAAATAAAACAAATTACTTTTTGAAAAAGCGACGCAAGGTGAAAAAAAAAAATTATTAAAGTTAATCACCCAGAAAAAGATCTATAAATTTGTTACTGATCATTTTTTGATGGAACGCGTAGCTTTTGTTTTAATCGTGAGAAATAAAATGTAAAAAAAAAATTACATTTTTGGACAAACGAAACGAGTTACGGAAGAAGATCAATTGACAGAAATTTTGCACTTGAAGAAGATATAAAAATTTTGTATAAATCACTTTTTGATAGAACGCATAATTTCTAATTTAATCGTAAAAAATAACATTGAAAATAAAATTCAAAAATGGTAAAAAAACCACACAAGGTACAAGAAAAAATTAATAGAAAAAAGTGGTTTACTCAAAAAAGATATACGAATTGTTCATTCTTTTTTTTTTGATAGGACGTATAGTTTTTGTGTCATTCATAAAAAATAACATTAAAAGTAAAATTTTTTGGACAAGCAGTAGAAACTAAAAAAAGAGATGAGTTGACAAAAATCGTGCACGTTAAGAAAATATGCTTTTTTAATTGCCACTTTCAATGGGATAAGTAGTTTTCGTTTTACTCATGAAAAACAACATTAAAAATAAAAAATAAAAAGTTTTTTGACAAAAAATACAATCTACGAAAAAAGATGAATGGACAAAAATTGTGCACCCAAAAATAAAAAATTTGTGAAAAAATAATGAAAAAGCGACACAAGGTAAGGAAAAAAATGAATAGACAAAATACGTTTACACAAAAAAATCTGCGAATTTTTCAATTATTATTTTTTGGTAGGATGCGTATTTTTGTTTATATCTTAATGAACAATATAGTAAATAAACCAAATGGGTTATTAGAGATACGACACAAGTTGCAATAAAATGTTAATTAATAACATTTTCTTATAGGATGCGCACTTTTTTAAATCATAAAAATAAGACAATAGCAATACATCTATTTTAATGTCAATGCATATTATAAATTATAGCAATCTAAATTTATTAAGATGATACATTATTTAGGGTAGCTGAGAATAACAATTATGCAAAATAAAGAGGAAACTTCATGTTAATCATAAAACTAAATTTGTTCCTTATTTTGCAATATCTGAATAAGCAGTCCGGAACGACGTACAGAAATAAATATAAAATACATTTGATATGTAGAAAAGGTCACATTGCGGACAAAATCGAGTACGAAGCACGAGATACGTGATGAGAATGTGCTCGATAAAGACTAAGGAGCTTTAACAAAAGAGAATTCACAATCACCAAATTACTGTTGTCGATGCTTTGACCTTTGATTTTAAAAGGTCTGCACACAAATGGGGGGGGAGTGTAAAGACTGAATGCGAAGGGCGAGATCCAAGAGAGGCGTGCCCTAGACAGTGAAAATAAAATAATTTCAAATAAAAGCGTTTAAATGAAATTTTACGAATTGAAATTACTCACTCAAATTTTCTGAATTTACTAAATTTCTTGAATATTCTAAATTTCTTGAATTCTCTAAATTCATTGAATTTCCTAAATGTTCTGAAATGCCTGAAATTTTTTAAATTTCCAAAAATATTTTAATTACCTAAATATGCTGAATTCCTGAATTCCTTAAATTATCTCAAATTCGCTGGATTTCTTGAACATTCTGAATTCCTAAAATATCTTGAATATTCTGAATATCATTAATTCTTCGAATTCTCTAAATTCCTTGAATTTTTTGAATATTCCTAATTCACTGAATTTCCTAAATATGCTGAAATACTTAAATATTTTAAATTTTCTACATTTTTGAAAGAATCTTAATTCCAGAAATTTTCCAAATGTTATGAATTCCCCGAATTTTCGAAATTCTCTGAATATTTAAAAAACTCTGAATTCTTTTAAATACCTCAAATTTCTAATTTGTCTTAAGTTTTGGAATGTATTAAATATTTTAAACTCCATAAAACCCTTGAATTTCTTGAATATTCAGAATTACCTGAATTCCTTATATATGCTAAAATCCTTGAATATTTTAAAGTCGCTGAATTTTTGAACTAATCTGAATTCCAAAAATTACTTAAATATTCTAAATTTCCTGAATTCTTTAATTTCTCTAAATTTTTAAAATCTCTAAATTTTTTTGAAAAATCCTAAATATGTGATGTTTTTGAAGTCCTTGAAATCCTCGAATATTTGGAATTTCCTGAAATCAATGAATTACTAAGTTTCTAAAAATCTCTGAATTCTTTTAAATGCCTCAAATCTATGATTTTTCTGAATTCCTTAAAATTCTTCAATATCCTTAATTACTGAAAGTCCTTGAATCCAGGAAATTCCTAAAATTCTCCGAATTTCCTGAATTCCTGAAATATTATAAATCCTTTCAAGTCCATGCATTTCTTCTATTCGTCTAAATTTCTCTGAATTCCTTAAATATTTTGAATCCTCTGAAATCCCTAAACTTCTTTAATTCTTTCGAATTCCTGTGAATTCTTTGCATTATTTTGAAGTCCTTGAAATTTAAGGAGTACTTAGAATTCAGGAATTTCCACGAATTCAAAACGATTTAAGAAAGTTTGAAAAACATTTAGAACTGAAAATAACTAAGGTATTTTTGCAGTTTCGTAAGCCCTTTTCCTCATCAATTCAGGGGAAAAAAATTATGAAAAATAAGACCATGCTTTTTGAATTATTATTTTTCAAAGTGATTTAAATGTACAATGTGAAATATTAAGATATCTGTACTCTCATACGGATAATGATTACTGACCATATGAAGATACTTATCACATTACGTAAAAATATAAATCTATACTATCGTTGAAATATCCCCTAAATTCAAAATTTTTTCGTTCACAAAATACTTAATATTAAAATTTGATTCATAATCATCTTCTTCAATATTTGCATGTTTTCTAGAATATTATAGTTATCATCTTCTATCTCTTAATTAAGAAAAAAAGAAATAGCCCAGAAATAAAATTTTTGTATGTCCGTGGAACTAAATTATTGATAAAACATTTTAAACAAAAGATTTTTGGTTTGCAGCCGTAAATATATATTTTCTCTTGCTTTCTCATAGAGGAAGCTTGGTAAAGGTAACAATTACGAATTAATTTTAAATAATTTAATTGAACACTCCTCAATTTAAAAATGTCTACTTTAATATCTTGAGCAAGAGAATATGAAACATTCCTTGCTTCGAGATGAATCAATTGACCCATAATATTAACACATTTTATTAAAGAGTAGGAAAGTTATGGTCATTTATATTATATTAAAAATTAATTTTCGTATCAAAAATTTTTTCATTCTCATAATTCAAAGTTGATGATAAAATAGAAAAGATGTGGTGATGAGAGATTTTAATTAATTTCTATAGTAAATTTTTTTTATTAACATAATTTAAAATTTGATGAAAGTCAAAAAACGATTTCTTGATTCAAGGCAAATCGATTGACCTCTAGTGTTAATACCCTTCATCTAAGGGTAAGAAAGTTATGCTCATTTATGATATTTGACAAAACTTCTCATGATCACTGCAAAAAGTTTTGTGATGAAAAAAAGTTTGGTTTATTTTTATAAAGAGAAACAAAGGTGTTTTTGTACAAAAATCATAAAGCTGGCAAAGGGATAGGGTTCAACAGGACTTCCCCCTTCCCTTTTTTAGCTTAAAAATTTACTATTGCAAATACAAAATTTTTTTAAACAATTATAATTTATTATGAAACCAAATTGATTTAACATATCTTATTTATTATTATATACTTGTTATACATTTTTTAAAGAATAATACAAGCTTTCTTTATCACAAATTCCTTTTTTTTCTTTTAACAACTTTAGTACGAATCAATGTATGAGGAGAAATGTATTATATTGAAAAAAAATGTAAATAAAAAAAATTCAATAATGTCAGATATTCATGAAATTTAATTATTTCCGTACATTTTACTAATTGTTGTTTGATTTTAATATTCAAGAATTGAATAATTTCAAATAATAGTATATGAAAAATTGAAAATATGCTACAATTAACATTAAAATCACAATATGGCACATACATTTCGTTTCATAATTAAATTATAAATCCTTACCAAAATGTTTATATTTTTCTATTTCTTTTTATATTTTTATTTACTGTAGGATTTTATATTGATGGTATGATTTAAAAGTTAATTTTATATTAGAAATTATTTTCAAATATTTCAAAATAGAAATAATGTCAAAAGTTATTATTTTATTATAATTATGATATAATATAATAATAACATTATTAACGTAATATAATAATAACATTATTTACGTAATATATAATTGTATGAATAATATTATATAATGAAGTCATTGATATAAATTTTTCATCATATAACCAAGAAGATTATATGACAATACAAAAATAGCTTAAATTGCACTCAATAAAAAATGTAAACGGTTACAATAAGTGATAATAAGTTCATAACTTGAATTGTTTAATGAAATTTTCAAAAAATACAAATTTTTTGTTGAGATTATATATGGTTCGATATCGACGAAGAAACTGTAGAAGCGTCGTTTGCTAACTCAAGAAAAAGGCAAAATACACAAAAATAAAATATCAATCAAGAGATTAAGATTGAAGCACAAACCAGTTAAAAATTGAATCAGAAGATTTAAACTGAAAAAAGTGATGAATTAGAAACAGAAGTACCTAGTCGTCAAGTAAGGGATATCGGAGAAAGAATGGTATCATTGATCATAACAATTAAGAATATTTCTAACAATAAAATAAATGGTTTAATAAAAAATAAAAAATAAATATTAAATCAATTATTTTAGAAAATTTTGGAAAAATAAATTATTCTTAAATAATTTTTACTCACATAAATTATTAATATAGTATAAATATTAATTATTATTTGTACATTTAATACTATATTATAGTTGTTTTTTTATGTTTAAATAAAGCGGAAAGAAATAGTCCAGAAATAAAATTGTTGCATATGTAGGAGGAAATCATCTGACAACTCGAATTATGGAAACTTTCATTTTTCCCGGATGGTGCTATAAACTAGAATTTCTAAATATAAAACAAAAGTGTAAACAGTTTATTTGGCCTCATTAAAAAAACCCCTGAGAAACCAAATTGTTGATAAAAAATTGTAAACAAAAGCTTTTGGGGTTGCAGCCGGAAACATCTTTGTATTCTTGGCTATCACCCTATTTGTCAAATTTTCGAGGGGCTTCATTTCCTTATAGTCTAAAGAGGCCTGTCTGTAAAAATAATGAAACTGGGCGGGATCATAATGCGTTTTCTCTTGGTTTATGTGTGAGGATATAAATATCTTTATAAATATCCTATAGGAAAAGACAGTTAGCTGGCAAAGATATACACAATTTTGTTTAGAAAAATAAATCTTGAATGAGGGTAATTCTCATAAGCTTTGAACTGACAGTTTTTGATTCTCTAATATACAGAAAAGAGCTATTAAAATAATTAGTCAGGCATAAATTAGAATACATTTCTGAGGCTATGTGATGAAATATATATCATGGAAATCTATTGCTACGGAATGCCGAGAATATTTCAAATATTTAGAAACCAATTTGGGCGAGCATTTTTCACGAAGAAATCAGTTTTATTTTTATAAATTCCAATTTGGATCACTTTGTAAATTTAAAATGCTTAAACTAAAATTTATGTAATCAGAAAAAATGTATTTAGAAATTTTATTCTGAAAGAGGTCTTTAGATAAACATACTCTTAAGAACTTCAAAATAATTAAAAAATCATTCAAAAATCAAAATAGTTAATTTTAAATAGTTAATAATTAATTTAAACGCTTCGGAAGACAATAGTTGTTCTCGTTAGTGAATTTACGGATTTTTCAAAAAATTAATGTTTTTCATGAGTGATGAGAAAATTTTTGTTAGCTTTGGTTAATATTGCAGTTTGTAATAATAATTTATCTTTGATTTTAATACGAGTCCACTCTTTTGAAATCTCACACATTCGGTTAAAAATTTTTTTAAATCACTTAACATTTTTTAAATCATGTGAAAATCCCTTCAGATACGCTGATTTTTTAATTCATTAAAATACATGGAAACGCTTTTGAATCTCCTGAAATCCCTTTCAATATTTTGAAGTCTAATTGAAACTTTTCAAAGCCATTCAAATTTTTTTAAATCCTATAAAATCCTCTTTAGTCTGTGCATAAAATTTTGAATCTTATAAAATCTTTAAAAATCATCTGAAATCCCACAAAATTATCGAAAGTCTTTCCAAATCTTTAAAATCCTTTAAAAATTTTGAAAATATACTTCGGTATCTTTTAAAAGCTCATTAAATGTTTTGAAATACCATAAAATAATCTAAAACCCTTTCTTGTAATCCTTTTAAATTCCAAAACTTTGTTTCATATTTTCAAAATATCTCAACGTCTCCTGGAATTCAAAAAAATCTTTTTTAATCCGCGGAAATCTTTCTTAATTTCTTAAAATTTTTTGACATCTCTTGCAATTTGATTGAACTCATTAAATTTTCTTTATATAGTGTAAATTTTAAAAAAATAATCTTAAGTTTTTTTATAATTGTACTTTGAAATAACTATAAATACCTAAAAGCTCTTTAAAAAGTTTTAAAACCCAGAAAAATCTTTCAGAATCTCTTGACATCTCTTTATATAAAATTTAAAATACATTACAATTTTTTAGGAGCCATACATTTTCACAAAGCAGATGATTTTCAAACCAAAAAAAAAGTCCTAATCAGAACAGTTGAATTTTTGAGATAATAATCAAATTAAAAAAAAAAGTTGAATCTTTCACCTGCCAAATTGCGAAAATTTAATCGTATAAGGATGTATTTTCAAACCATGAATAATAATTTTCTACCAAAAAACGTTTTATCAACAAAGTATATGAATTTTTAACTTAATGCTTGAATTTTCTATTAACAAAAATAACCTTAGAATCAAAAGTCAAATACTTAAATTTTTAGATAATCATACTAATTTTCACCAAGAAAAAACGAATTTCCAACCAGTTGAATTTAACTAAAAAACACAAATTTTGAACAAAACTTTTGAATCCTTAAGAAAATGATAAACTTTTAACAAAGAATATTGATTTTGTATCAGAATAGACAAATTTCCATCAAGAAAGATTGACTCTTGACCCAAATAGTTAAATTTAAACTTAAAATAAAACAGTTTTTGAACAAAATAGAATAACTACATTTTCAGACAATAACGAATTTTACTCAAAAAACAACATCTTTTAAACAAAGTAATTGAATTTGTAAGGTTTTAGCTCAAGTTCCGACCTAACAAGTTCAATTTTTCACCAGTGAATAAAAATTTTTAACTAAAAAGTTAATTTACGACCAAATAGTAAAATTTTCAACTAGAATGATTGAGCTTTAACGACAAAAAATTCTTAAGAAATAAAATTTCAAATCAAAAACAGTCGAATTCAATAGAAAAGAGGAATTTTTAACATAATATTTTAACTATCAAACAAAACAGAATAATTTTCTACTAAGCAGTTTCATTTTCAACCAGGAAGACTAATTTTCTACCAAAAGACTGATATTTAACAAAGATACATGGATTTTCAACCTAATAGTTGAATTTTCAATTCACAAAAATAAAGTTACAACCGAAAGTGAAATCCTCAAATTTTCATTAGAGTAAACTAACTTTCACCAAGCAAAAACAAATTTTAACCCTGTTGAATTCAATTGAGTAACACGAATTTTCAACAACTATTAGAATCCCCATAAAAATGATAAATTTTTAACAAACAAGATTAATTTTTTATCTGGATAGACAAATTTTGAACAAAAAAGTTTCACTTTTGACCCAAATAGTTTAATTTGGAACTTGAAAAAAACAGTTTTTGAACAAAAATAGAATTACTACATTTTTAGACAATACGAGTTTTACCCAAAAAACAAAATTTTTTCAACAAATTAATTGGATTTTCAACTTAATAGTTGAACTTTCTACCGAAACAGTTGCATTTTTTACAAAAAATATACATTTTCATTAATAAGTCAATTTATGACCAAATAGTTAATTTTTCAACTAAAATGATAAATCCCCAACAACAACAAAATCCCAACAAAAAAATATTTTGATTTTAAATAAAAAATAGTAGAATTCAATGAAAAAAAGAAATAAAAAAAACTAGTTGAATTATTAACAAAAACAGAATAATTTTCTATCAAGTAGTTTCATTTTTAAACAAGAAGACTACCTTTCTACCAAAAGATAATCTTTGTCAAAGATACATGGATTTTCAACTTAATAGTTGAATTTTCAACTAACTGAGATAAGCTTACGACCAAAAGTAGAATAGCCAAATTTCCAGCTAAGCTAACAAAATTTTAACACGAAAAAATAAATTTGCAACGGGTTGATTTTGAATAAAAGACACAAATCTGTAACAAAATAATTAAATCCTCAACAAAAATGATGAATTTTTCACGAGGAATATTAATTTTTTATCTGAATAAACAAATTTCCAACAAAAAAGATTAACTTTCTACCAAAATAGTTAATTTTTAACTTGAAAAGAAACAGTTTTAAAACAAAAATAGAATAACTTACATTTCGAGACGAAAATAAATTGTTCTAACAAAATAATTGAATTTTCAAATTGATAGTTAAACTTTCTGCCAAACTAGGAGAACTTTTTACCAAAAATATGCATTTTCAACAAAATACACCAGACAGTCAATCCGGAAGATATGGGTTCGAATCTCGGCGAGGCTTAAGAGCAATTTAGTCAAAATTTGAAATTAATATTCAATATTCATATTAGACCAGTAGACAAAAAAAAATTAACTTAAAAAATTATTTTACCAAAACAGTTGAACTGTCAACCAAAATAGAGTAATTTTCAGAGAACAAAATTATTTCTTAACAAAACAAAAATCGAATTTTAAGCAAAATAGATGAATTTTCATCCAAAGAAATGAATTTTTAAATAAAAAGATGAATTTTTGAATAAAAAGATGAATTTTTAACAAAAAAATTTAATTTACCCGAAACGAGTTCATCATTCAATCATAGAGGTAAATTTTCAGCCAAAAGTTTAATTTTCCACCCAAGAAGAGTAATTTTCTACAAAAAAGATCAATTATTAACAAGATACATGAATGTCCAACTAAGTGCATACATTTTGGATTTAAAACGAGAAATTTTCAACCAAGTTGTTTAACCTTAAATTCAAAAGAGAATTTTATAATGACAAGTGAAACAGATGAATTTTCAGTTTAAAAAATTAATTAATAACCAAAAATGAAACAAATTGTGATTAAAATATTTCAATTTTTGACGAGCGAGATGAATCTTCAACCATAAAAATTATTTTTTATTACAGCAGTATGTTCTTATTAGTATATATTAATTCAGTTTAAATTCAAGCGAAAAAATGAGAAAAAAGGGAAGTTTTTTTAAAGCATCCTAGCGTAAAGTGCTTTTAAGCAAATTTGTGGACATATTTTGGGTGAAAAATTTTATTAAATAAAATGTCATTGTAGCTTGTGTTCTTTTTCCAAGAAGATAATATTTTTATTTTCAATATATTTTCATAATAAGAGTTTATAATAAATTTGAAGATCTTCTTTGGTTCAACAACTTTTGTCTGTTAATTTTTTTCGTCTTTTGTTCTGCTCCTTCCAAAATTTAATTTAATTATTTTTCATCTTATTTGTTATGATCGAAAACAAATCTACTGATCCTACCTCAATCCTATCATTAACAAATTTGGAGATCTTTTTTTGGTGAGAAACTTGACTTAATAATTTTTTTTCGTACCTGCGTCGTTTTTAAAAAAATTTAATTTTTTTATTTTTTATGTTATTTTAACGATTAAAACAAAAACTACGCTTCTTATCGCAAAAATTCAAAAATGTTTAGCTCTTTTTTATATGAGTAACTTTTTTTGCTCATTTCTTCCTAGCTTGTGTCGTTTATCCAAAAATTTAATATTTTATTTTTTATTTTATTTTTTATAGTTACAACTAAAACTACGCGTTCCATTAAAAAATAATTATCAACAAATTTGTAGCTATTTTTAGGAAAAATAACTTGCGTCTATTTTTCTTTTGTAGCTTGTACTCTTTGTCAAAAAATTTAATTTTCATTTCTGATGATGTTTCTCATAATTTAAACGAAAACTACGCATCCTTCAAAAGAATGCTATGAAATCAATTTGTGAATCTTTTTTGGATGCACAATTTTTGGTAAGAAATATTTTTTCTAATCTTGTATAGCTTGACTGCAAAACGGAATTTCTAATTTTTAATCAGTTTTTCTTGAGCGAACAAAATTTGAATTTTCGGTCCTTCAAGAAAATTTCAAAAGTTTTTATGACAAACTTGTAGGCATTTTAAAAGCAAACTTTTCTATCCTACTGATTTTTTTTCATTTCGTGCGTTTTGGCTTAAAATGTTCATTTTCGTTTTCTTTTTTGTATTTTGAAAAAGCTATAACTCTGATAACTTTTATATTTAGAACAAAAACATAAGGCTAAATTGTTTATCTATTTCAATACTATGAAAAGCCGTAGATAGATTTTTTCAATCATAATTGAAGTGGTTCAAAATTTTTTGAAAATGCTCTTACCTTTTGAGTTTACATCCAAAACGGCTTGTTGACAAACTTGTCCTTTTCTTTTTACACCCTTATGAAGTGTGCCAAAGTGCAATCCAACCCGATAATTCTGTGGAAATTTATCGTGTTCAGACACGACAACGACAGCAACGACAACAACGACAAAAAAGACAACGACAACAGCAGACACGACGTAAGAACTATTTTTTCTTGATCAGGAGGCCTTAAAACGTCGAAATTTTATGAAGTCTGCAAAAGTCATTTTTCACATAAAATCAATACCTTCTTAGTAATGAGAATGTAAAAAAGCCTAAAGATTTTAATTAACCTTTGGATATGAACATGACTACATTTTTGCGCTAACATGAACCTGCAGTCTCACAAACCACTCTATATATGTATATCCAATTAAATAAGTAAAGAAGTTTTCGTTATCTAACTTATACCAGCATATAACGGGATATTGGAATAGGTGAGAAATCAATAAATTTCATTAACTTTTATTATCAGTAATTTTCCACATTATTAGGATAACGGACCCATACATCAGACGCATGGTGCCATCTAAAAGACCGCACTCACACACTTCCGTACTACTTTGTGTTTTTTTGCTCGAATCAGGGATAATTGGGAAGTGAAAATTTTCTCAAACAGCAGCGTTTCGTATTCCGGGGTACTTGCATTAAGTTCAAGTTTTTTTGTGTGTGACATCTTGCGTTTTGAATACCTTAAAATAAATTAAAACAAAAATATAAAATTGTGATGCTACCGTGAACGTGCGGTCTCATGGATCCCCTATGATCTATTAATTGATATTACACTCATCTCGCGAAAAATGTCCGCTTACTAATTGGCTGGCTTTACGGTTGTTCACGCTTGACTGGCTCTGTCTCCCCCCCGCCCCCCTCAAGCGTCCCTTGACGGCCAACACTGAAGGCTATCACTTCTGAGTGTCGACGTAAGAGTGCTCGCACATCGCTTTCAATAAGGTTCAAATTGGATTTTAATATCACCCACTGGTTGGCCGTCTACCCCTGAGGTCGGCCAAAT
>JAUELO010000329.1:214275-227432 GCA_032357855.1 Amphibolips quercusostensackenii
TTTCTTACATTATTTATGGATTGGGCCTCTGGAAACTATAATTGTTACTTACTTTATGTACCAAGAAGTCGACGCCTCTGCTGTGATAGGCGTTGCAACACTGCTCATGTTTATACCACTTCAAGGTAATAAATATTGATGGCAAAACCTATTGGCAAAAATCTGGAAAAATAATCTTCGCTTTTCATTATTTTCAAGCAGGTTTACATTTGTTGACGTTACAATTTTTTAAGTTAATTGATTGAGACTTTGTTTTTTCAGGATTTTTGGGCAAGAAATCCTCGGTGCTAAGATTGCGTACAGCGATTAGAACTGATGAGAGGGTAAGATTAACAAACGAGATAATCAGCGGCATTCAAGCCATTAAAATGTACACTTGGGAGAAGCCGTTTAGTGCGTTAATCGAAAAAGCAAGAAGGTAAACATGTCACTCTTCAACCCATTATCTATGATACTACTGTTTGTTTCACCGATTTTTTCACTCGTCGTGAGCTTACATATAGCTTCCTTATTTTTTCAGAAAGGAGATAAATGTCATTAGATCCACGTCCTACATCAGGGGTATGATTACGTCTTTTATCATCTTCTCAACGAGATTGTCTCTTTTCATCACGGTTCTGGCTTACGTTCTTTATGATAAACATATAACTGCCGAGAAAGTCTTCATGTTGACTGCATATTACAATATTCTTCGACAAACGATGACTGTATTTTTCCCTCAAGGTAATTTATAATTCATTGACTCGTTTTATCAACAGCTGGTCCCTTAAAGATGTAAGAGCATTCGGAATTTATTCAAAATTCATTGTAAATTCTTAGAAAACATTTGCAAGTAATATTTATTTAATGTATTTCATTTTCCGAAACTAATTTAATGATTTCTGATGCAATAGATAGTTTGACTAGATCATAAAGGAATTTACCATTATTTTTTATTGCTACTGACGAACAAGTCTTTAATTTATGAGAATTTGATGCGAGAGAATTCAATTTGTCGTTCATGTTGCAAGAAAATCATAAACATAAAAACATGATATTCAATGTTCAGAAGTAGCGTGTTATCTGCTTCCTTGTGATTATTTTCAAATAACGGTGATAGAAAACGAAAATTACTTTTCCTTATTTCATTCACTTGAATATTTTCTAATCGAAGCTTTTAAAATTTACCAATTACAGTTGACAACTTCGGATATTTAAATATTGGTTCTTTAAAGTGTTTTAAAATTGATAAATTATTCTTTGGGAATCAGCAGAAGTAAATTATTGCATATTTGAGCAACTTTAAAAGATAGAATTTACCCTTGAAGCGTAAAAAAAATGATTGAACATCTTAAATTTAAACAATCTGAACTGCAAAGTGTTTAGAAATACAAAAGTAGAATGATTTCTTAATTTGAATCGTGAACAATTTGAAATAGAAGACTTTAAAATTCACTCATACTTATATTGAGTGTATATTAATTTGAATTTAATTCAGTTGAATTTGCGTTAAATTTAATTAAGTTTATTTGAATTTAAGGTAGTTGTGCCAAAAATCAGATCCCTCAAAAAATAGTTTTTCTATGATTTTACGAATAAAAAAAATATTACTGATGATGTAATTTCAAATAAAAACCATTATTTTTAATGAAAACATTTTAAAACTTACAAATAGCTTTCATTTCTACAATGTTTTTTGCACATAAATTTTTTCTTATTATCGCTTCTTACCAAATTTTGAAAAATTCTTGAATTTGAATAAATGATGGCTTATTTTTGTCAGTAAAATATTCCTTACAACTGTACTGTTTCCAACTTTGAAAGTAAAGTTTTCTATTGTTGAAATCGTTAAAACAATTTTTTAATGGAACACAATTTTTAAACAAATAAATATATTTAAATAATTACTTATTTTCCAAATTGGAAGCAATAGAATTGCAGGGAGTGTTTTCCCCGAAAAATAAGTAAGAAAGTTATGGTAATGTATAATATTTGAAAATACGGTTTTTCATAGTAAAACTTTTTTCTTTAACATAATTTAAAATTAATGCAAGAATATAAAAGATTCCTTGGTTTGAGACGAATCGATTGACCTATAATATTAATATATTTTATCAAAGAGTAAGAAAGTTATGGTCATTTATATTATCTTAAAAATTGAGTAAGGAAACTATGTTAATGCATAATATTTGAAAATACGGTTTTTTATGGTAAAACTTTTTTCTTTAACATAATTCAAAGTTGATGCAAGAATGAAAAAGATTCCTCTGTTCGAGCCGTTTTAATTGACCTACAATATTAATACATTTTATTAAAGAGTAAAAAAATTTTGCTTATTTATATTATATTAAAACTCGATTTTTATAGTCAATATTTTCTTATTGTCATGATCTGAAGTCGATGTAAGAATAGAAGCGATGTTTTAATTCGAGACGAATTGATTGACCATGACTATGTTGACCATAATGACCATTTTGATACATTTTATTGAAAAGTAAGGAATCTATGATAATGCATTATATTTGAAATAGCTGTTAATCAGATCTCGAGTGTTTCCACTTTATTTGTATATATATAATTATGGTGCTGATTTCACGAACCCTTTTCTTTCCGTTAGCAAATGTATTTGCTTTCTCATAGAGGACACATCAGAAATTGTTTAATGTAATAGACTAACTAAAGTGGTAATTTTTATCAATTTGGGAATAGAAATGTACAAAAAATACAAAATTAAAAAATAACACAAACAATTTTTTTAATACAATGACAAATTAGACAAATCAAATTTTGTATTTTAAATAGTAATTATTCGAGATGGAAAAGGGGAGGGGGAAATTTTGTCGCAACCCTATGTCTTTCCCAGCGTTTTGATTTTTTTACGAAAATTGTCTACACTATTTTATTTGGAAATTTATGATCAAAAAGTCTTTACGATTCATGCATCAACTTTGCATTATGTTAGTGAAAAAACTTTTTCTGTTTAAAACAGATCTTTCAAATATTACGAATGAGCATAACTGCCTTCTTCTTCAAAAAAGTTGATTATTATTAATGTTTAATTGGTTTGCCTCAAATCAAGGAATCATTTTCGTTATTGCATCAATTTTGAATTATGTTAATAAAACCGATTTTCAATGTAATATAAATAGCGATAACTGCCTAACTATCTAATAAAATGTATTAATATTTAGGTCAATAGATTCGTCTCGAACCAAGGAATCTCCTATGTTCTTGCATTAACTTTGAATTAAGTTAATGAAAAAAGTTTTACTACAAAAAACCGTATTTTCAAATATTATGCATTACCATAGCGATAATTTTTTTACACTTTGACAAAATGTTTTAATATTATAGGTCAATTGATTCGCCTTGAATAAAGGAATATATATTAATACGTCAACTTTAAATAAAAATAATGAGAAAAGTTTTACTATGAAAAACCGATTTTTAAAATGTAATAAAGAGCTGGAAAAAAATGTAATTATTATTTATAGAAATCCTTTGGTCAGTTTTAAGATATTAGCGGTATAAATAAGACCTACATATTCCATTAATTTATCTGCAACTGTTTTTAAGTCATCCTGATCACAAAAAAGTGTGGCATCCATACACACATCCACACACACACACAGTACCACACACATAACACACACGCATCCTCACACACATACACACACATCTGGAGATTTGCTTGAAACATTTTATTAGACATTTTTAAATAGACGAGCTTTTAATTGAATAAATTCAAAAATTTTTGAAAATGTCACGATTTCAAAGCTTCCCCTATGAGGACACCAAACGATTTTGTATAGTGCAACTTTTTTTCTTTAACGTAATTCCAAATTTATGCACAAACGGAAAAGGCACCTTGATTCGAGGAAAACCGATTGACCTATAATGTTAGCAAATTTTTTTAAACAGTAAGGAAGTTATGGTTATTCGTAATATTTGAAACATTTGATTTGAATAGAAAAATTTTTTTCATAAAAAAAATCAAAGTTGATGCATGAATAAAAAAGATTTTTTGACTATAAATTTTCAAATAAGATAATTCTGATAATTTTTGCAAAAAAATCATAAAGCTAAAAAAGAAACAGGGTGTGACATAATTTCCGCCTTCCCTTATGTATCTCGAAAAATTACCACTTCAAATACAAAATTTTATTTTTCTGAGTTGGCATTATATATTTAAAAAATTTTGTATTCTTTTGCCATTTTGCACTGTTCGTGAATTTCTATTTTAAAATTGATTGAAATGGAAACTTTAGTCTGTCTGTTATTGAGAAAATTACTAATGGCTTCTTCTATGAGGAATCAACTACATTTGCTAACGGAAAGCAAAGTGCTCGTGAAATGAGCACCATATAAATATAATTCCATATAAAAATTACAAGCTAGTTTAGTTTAATTCAACAGTCTTGAATTTTTTTTTTACATTTAACTTTTTTGTTTAAAATTTATTTTATTTTATTAAAAATTTATCTTTTTGATTAAGAATTAAATTTCTTGTTGAAAATTTGTCTTTTTGGATTAAAGATGCTAACTCGGATTATATAAACTTACAAATGGGTACGCTGTGAGAAATGTTCAGGAAAGTCATTCACACTTAGGACACTAAAGTAACTGAAATTTACGAAATTAGGTTGCAGAAATCGAAATTCAGTGACTTTTATAGTAAATTTACAAAACTTATATTAACATTCAGAAAAAGTATCTGAAAATTACAATTAGTTTTCTAAAATCCCTGAATGGTTTTAGAAACATAAGTTATCGAATAAAGTGCGCAGTGACCTACTTTGCACTCCTCGCTTCTCTATCGCGTTCGAAGCGGACATAGCGTAGTTGATGTGGGCATGGGCGTCAATACACTGCAAAAGGTTGTGTTAAATTATAACTATGTAATAAACCTATTTTTCTGATATTAGATGATCACAAGCATGAAAAGGATTTGACATTTGCACCAGAAAAACAAGCTGAAAGAAGTGTTGAAATCGTGAGTAAAGGCAATGACCTAGAAGCTCGACTGATGAGCAAATTATCTTTTGTAATGAAATACTTACAAAATACTGCGATCATGTGTCTCATCAATGAACTTGTAGAAATGTACATCAGGACCGCAAGGCACTAGCAGCAGATGCTTGAATTAATAATTAATTTAGGTTTCAATTTAATGGTGAGTCCGCTGTTTTCGTCAAATGACGTCTCCTACCAGGACAAATATAGACTGCGTATGTAATATTAAAATTAATAAACCGGAAAAATTGTTTAATCCGTATAAATTTCTAGTAAGAGCTTTATGCATTTACCGTTTCTAAAATTTCTGTTCCTGTTTAAGAAAATTTGATACACGGTTTTTGAATAAAGCTCTAGTTTCACGTCCCTGTATATTCCTACAGAAATTTCTAGCATTGTAGTCGTCATAGTGTTCTGTCACAGGAAAATAAAAACAAATCCGAGCTATCATTTAACCTCCTATTTATTTTTAAGAACAACATCAATTTTTACTTTCCACGGCGTTTCGGCAAGACTGCGTGCCTTTATCAAGTATCTTTGTTAAATTTATTTTGTAGAAAAACAACAACAATCCATTTTGGAGTCGATACACGTCAAATTCGAGACAGTGTCAAGTTTAAAATAATTTAATACGTTGTTATAAGATAAAAGTATGACTTCAAAGATATTAAAAAGAAAAGTAGAAAAAACCTCAGACAAATCAAAGAGGCTTCTTTTATCGTTTGAAACTACATTTCTAAAAAGATAATATGACAAACTTTATAGTGTTTTTGAAACAACGACGAACATATAACTAGTCCTTAGTCATTAGTTCGTCGTTGTCCTAAAAACACTATAAAGTTTGTCATATTATCTTTTTCGAAATGAAGTTCCAAAAGATAAAAAAAGCCTCTTTAATTTGTATGAGGTTTTTTCTACTTTTCTCTTTAATACCTTTAGCGCCATACTTTTATCTTATAAAAACGTATTAAATTATTTTAAACTTGACACTGTCTCGAATTTCACATGTATCGACTTTAAAATGGATTGTTGTTTCTCTACAAAACTAATTTAACAAAGATACTTGATAAAAGCACGCAGTGTTGCCGAAACGTCGCGGAAGGTGAAAATTGATGTTTTTTCTTAAAAATAAATAGGAGCTAAAATGATAGCTCGGATTTGTTTTTATTTTCCTGTGACCGTAAGACAGAAATAATCAATCCTACAACATACCTATACATTGTCGGTCGAAGATTAGTTGATTTGGTTCCCAAATATTTATATTATTGTCATAGTGTTCATTTGTGGCAAATGCTGTAGGTAGCTTGATTTTAACTCCCGAAACCACAGCATTCTAAGTATGCAAATACTGATTGGTCAGCCACGTACGCGTTTTGAATACTATTCTGCAAATATTAATTCGCCTAGTAAATAGGACACGGTTCGAAATCAAAATTCGTCCCAGCCTTATCTTCCAACTGCAACTAGTTTTTCTTTTTTCAACATGCAGCGACATGTCGCGATCTTGGGAGCAGCACGTAGGAGATTAAATGATAATAGACTGGCTTCTGCGTGTTTCAATGTCCGGAAGTCGATAAGACGATAATGCTTTCCGATTAGCTGACGATAATACTGTTCAGCGCTTTACCTGAAAAATTAACGACACTCCACGCGAATCGTTTTAGCTAAACCATTGCAGTTTTTATTTTTCATTAGAAAGATGGGAAACTAAGATTTTAGATTTATTGGTTCTTTTAATGCTCGCATAATATGCACAACAAATTAACTTTTTTTAGATCGAGATCTCTTGCCGTGTTGGGTTATTATCGTTGCAAAAATTATGTTTAGTAGTCTTACACGGCTGTGGAAAATATTATAAAAATTTATGATATTTAGGTTTACGAGGTAGGATAATTTGACTTCTAGCTATTCAAGAAGCAGAAAATAATTTTGCTTCGGCTTTTTACGAGTATTATTATTTTTTTTTTTAATGTGGTTCGCAAAATTGATCTATTTCCAAGAAATTTGTAGCAAAGAGATAAGAAGAGTGTTTTTCAAAGAGGAAAGCACTATAATAATTTTATATTTGATTTCTTTACTTTAATGCTTTTATTTTCGACAAAAAAAGTTTTCTGTCTTTCTATTTTGATATTTTGGAAAAGTTTATTGTTTCAAGGGGTGAAAATCTAGGGTTTTAGAAGAGTTTGTATGATTTAACATTTTTAAACTTCTTTCCTGATTTTAGTGTCACTTTTTGTTTTGCAAAATTTTCACAATTCATGTCATTCAAGCAATTAAATCTTCTGGTTTCGGAGAAACAGTTGCAAACTATAGTGTCATTTATTCATTTCAATTAGTCGAAATTCTTTGTTTTAGACTGTGGATTTCAAAATTCCTAGACATGAATACATCCAGATACAAAAAATTTTGCATCCCTCTACTTCTTATTTATTTTAAAGTCTTTACAAAGATCATTTTTTTTAATCTGTGATTTATAAGAATACTTTTTTCTATTTTTTAAAATTTGAAAACAAAATATTTTGTTTGTCCATTAAAATTTTTTTAAGGATTGTGTTTTTTGTTCAAATACAACTTAAAAAAAATATATTGTGGAAAATTTATGATGATACACAATTTTTTTGTTAATATTTTTTATTGAACGTAAAGAAGCTCCACTGAAAAATACTAGGATTGAGATTTGACTATTTTTAAAAAATTTTCAACTTCAGCACATAAAAATAGATAAATCTGAAGAAAATTAGATCAAAAATTATTTAAATACGTATTTTTGGTGCAAAAAACAATTGGTCTGAGAAAAAGTGTTGCTCAGCTGCCACATTAAAATGTATGGTGAAGTTTATAGTGAACAAAAAAATCTAAATTAACTCAATTATTATCACGCATAAAAGCAAAAATAAAATTTTTAACTTAAAAAATACGAATAATATTGAATAATTAGGCAAAAGTCTGAGAAAAGGACTGTATTTTAAATGGGATGAGAAAAAATATAAACGATATAATTTCTAAATAAAAGTGTATAAAATTAAATAATTAAAAGCTTAACATATTTGAAATTAAAGGTCTCAAAACAAAAAGATTGTTGACTAAAATTTGAAAAATGAACAACTTCATTGAAGAGGAGTTCAAATTAGTACCATTTTCAATTCAAAGCGTTTAGGATTAAACAATTTTATTTTAAATAGAGCATTATCCAATTTGAATTTGCGAAAGCAACACAAATGCAAAATATTGAAATTAAAAAAAAATATAGAATGATGAAAACTGGATCATTCAAAATCCAAAGGAACTAAATTCGTAATATTTTTCATTAAAAGCTTTAAAAATTAAATAATTAAATATGGTAACCTTCTAAATTTCAACAATTTTCAATTCGAAGAGATTTTAATTTTACAGTTTTAAATAAAAAACTCAGCTGAATGTTTTAAATTCATATCTTCAAAAATTCTATCACTTGAAATTATGAATAAATACAAAATTATAATTTGACAATGAATTTGATTTGACAAATTAGTCTAACATCAATAAATAAATTCACCGTTTTTTTTAAAGTTCAAAACAGAAAAATTTTTAATTGATCACCTTTTAATTTGAATATAAAAAATTTTCGAAATAAAAAAACCGTTGGAAATTAAACAAATCCAAATGATCATGAAAATTCAGTATTGAAGTTAAAAATTTAGATGTCTAAAGCTGTAACACTTAAAAAGTAATAAAATAATTAAATTACTAAGGTGTGAAGCTCGTATATTTTACTTTTTATTCATTTCGATTTTATGTAACACAATGTTAAACTTTTCAATTTAAATTTATTTAATTTGCATCACTTCATTTAAAATTATCAATTATGCTTAAAATTTTACAATGAAATATTTTGTAATTTTCAAATAATTATTTTTATCAATACTCAAACTCAAAATTGGACAACTTTACGATATAGCAATGAATTAAAAAAAAAAAGAATACAAAACAAGACTCACATTATATGATTTTAAGGTTTAAAATTGCATAAATTTATGTTCTTAAATTCAAACTTTTTTAAAGTAAAGCTAAAAATTTCCAATATTTTGGAACATGCGTACATGAAGAAAAATTTAATATCTTATGCCAATTTTTAAAATATTTTGATTTTTAAGGCTTAAATTCAATGAATTATTGTCAAAAATTTTATTGTTTTGAATTCACTTTAGAGGTATTTAAATCAAAATCGTTTATTTGAAAGTACTTTAAACTAAAAACTGTGCAACTATCAATTTCGTCTACCTGGTATTCTACGATTTTAATGAATTAAAAAAACTAGAGAATTTTTTTACGTCTAGAATTGGAAGCAAACAATTTAGTATATTAAAATAAAAAATTATGTAATTTCAAAATAAGAATCAGTGCTTTTAGCACAAAAATTTGCAAATTTTAAAACACATAGTAGAATTATCTTCAAATTTTTAGTATTTAGATTTTAAACTACCAAACTGTGAAATCTTGAATTAAAAACTGAATTAAATAACATATTTTTGAATTTTAGCTTTTGAATCAAAAAAAAGCTTGAGTTTTATGGCTTCACAAATTAAACTATTTAAGAATTATGCATTAAAAAATATAATTTCAAATTGAAATTATAGAAATGTCAAAGATAATAAATATATCAATGATAAGTACCATAATATATATCGCTAGTATCAAGTGACAGTCAAAGTGATTGAAAAGATTTTTTTTTACTAAAAATGTGATTTCAGGTAACAAAAAAATATTACTTTTTCACTGTGCAAAATAAAAAAATTTTAGATGTTAAAGTTTAAAGCCTAATTATTCTCGAAACTGAGAAAATTATATTTTTTCAAATTGCAAATTTAAAAAATTAATAAATCGAAACTTTCAGTGTTACAAATTAAACAATTCAAACTTCGTTAAAAAATTGTAGCAATCTTAAGTTGAAATATTGGAACGAAGTCATTAGAAAAATTAATTTTCAATCTTATGTCACAATTTTTTGAATTAATTTTGAATTTTACACATTTCAATCATTATTATTAAATCTAGTAATCCACTAAACTATTGAAAATCACATTATCTTCCACTTAAGAAAATGGTTAGTTGTCCCGAAAAAGGTTTTCTTTAGCCAAAAAGACTTTTTTGGTTACTGTAGATGCAAGTAGATCGTTTGGTTAAGCCAAACAAATTATTCTGCTGGATCGTTTGGTGGATCTAACCAGAAAGTTTGGATCACTTAACCACTTTTTCTTGTTGGCAGAAAAAAGCATTTTGTAAGTTAAACAAATAAGTTTGTAGAATGACATTTTTGTGTAATAAAATAAATTTTTTATTTAAAGAAACGATATTCCTTTCTTAAAGGAAAATTTGTATTATGTAGATATAATAAAATATCTCATGATTGCCAGAAAAGGCTAAGTTGAAAAAAAGAGTTGATTAGCGTTTAATTTGCAAAAAATTATTTGATAAACAGAATTTAATTTCACCAGTATAATTTACGATTATGGACAAAATTCTAAGTAACCGAAAGACTTCTCGTTAGTTAAAATATATTTGATCTTTTTCTCTTTTAACAAGAACTATTTAGTTATATTTTGTAAAACGATATGCTGAAGCTTTGTTCATAATTCAAAACAAATTTGCAAAACGTTAATAATTTAAATCAATAAGACGTTGCTTTCTCTGTCATATCAGCTGACATCAGTCAAATTGAAAAGTGGGTCTCGCGCGTCTGCGCAAGCGTGGTTGCGTGTTAGGTAAAAGCAACAAAATTCTTGAATCAACAATAAACGGTGCTTAACAAAAAAAATGTTTAAGACAAATAAGTTTTTTTTACACAAAGCACTTTTTGCAGTAATCGCGACCAAATTATTGCCAAACCAACAAAAACTAAGCAACAAAATTATTTTCTTGGGTTACCTAAATGATTGAATCAGGTTTTTAATTTATAAGATGTCAGCTCATTAATTCTAAAGACTAATCAGGGAAAATAACTATTATCATGCGCAGAACAACTTTCTAAAACTTTCCTAATTCACATCGATAATGCTTTGCTTTTTCTGGCCAAATCAATTATGACGTTCCACCAACCACCTTTTTTAGTAATCACGACCTAATTTTTTTAGAACAAAAATAGAACTAATTAGGCAATTATCTTCTTGGGTAACCCAAGTGAATAAATGAGATTTATATTTGACAAGATTTCACCTTTGCTTTTCAGATCCACTGACTGAATTATAGAATCCTTCCGATGAACGATTGAGTGAAGGCCAGCGCAAAGGTTGGGTTTGCTTAAGAATCCTTTTCGATTTTCGAAAAGGGAAGCCAGATAATAATTTATCCTTTTGAAACTCTAGCCTGCAATTCGGATTCTTGGCCTATAGTCTGTTTTTCGTGCGGGTGGATGAAAAATAGGAGGGCCTGGGTTCACTGGAATTGGTTCTTCTTTGGGCTTCGTTATCCCGTTCGACACCCTCGGGCGGGTCACGATTGAGAATCGAGATATAAATATCGGCGGGTCATGCTAGGACCGAATTCAAATGCGCTCCTCGGGCTTCTTTCTGACGTTATAATTTATTCGTTCTCGTTACCACCGTCTTATTACGGGTATATATATAGAAGAAAGAGGATTTAGTTTCAAAATAAATGGTTGCAGTGCAATCAGTCGCGAAGCTGATTTTAACTGGCGATGTCAAAAACATGTGTGAGGATTTGTGCTCGATTCTGACACAAAAAATGTTTACAGTTGGATGAAACTTAGAAGCTTTTAAATCCGCTTCAACATTAATTATTAGTATTTCTGTTAAAATATCGGATTAAGGTGCTTAGACAACTCTTTAAATACTTAATATATTTTTACAAGATTTTGATCTCACTTTTTTAAATTAAAATTGTTCAAATTTGAGGATTTTTCCGTTAAGGTTCCGTTCAGAGAACACATCAACAAATAAAAAAAATTGTAAATGGAGAAAATTCCTGCGCAATGAAAAAGACAAAACACATTTAACGATAAAAATTTGCAAAAATTACCCATATAGAGTGTGCCTACGGGGGTCGGTCCTTAATGTTTTTCTTTCAATTTTCAAAGAAAACTTCAATGAGCACACTATAATAGGATGCTTTTCCGCATATTTGTCATTAATGGCAGCTGGTTGTTATTTTCTCGGGGAGTTTTTTTAACTGCTATCTTTCAATTTTTTTCGTATGTTATTTAAGGAGTCGAAAGACACGTTTTAGCACCTTTTATAATGGGCTTGCTATATTAGGGCGATTTTTAGGAATTTCTTTTGCTAAGGGTGCTTTCGCCTTTTTGAGCTGGAAGTTGTATGTAACTATAATTTTCAATTTTTGTCATATAATTTTTCGAGGAGTCTAAATACATATTTTATAATTAGGGCTCAATCTGGGCTATTTTTGAGAAGTTTTACCGTTAAAGACCATTTGTTTTTTTGCGCAAAGAGTTTTCCTTATATAAAATTAAAAATATTTAAAAAAATATATTTTTCGATGCTTCTGATAAAACATTTCAGGACTGGTCCTATTCAGCAGATTCAACTAAAAAGGGGGTTAAGTTGGTGTTCGGTGCCGATTTTTTTGTTACATTACAGGTGAAAAGAGGATCCTACACTATAAAAAAAAATGATTTTTTTGGGCAATCGTTCACACACCATTGTTATAATTGATGCTTCATTACAATATAAGCTTGAGTTGTAAAAACTCCTACATTTTAGAGTTATAATAACGAATCAATAATTGATAAATATTAATAAATATAAATATAAATGAAAATATGAATAAATTAATAAATAATAATTCAAAAAATTTACCCCTAGAATTTCTCACCGTATAACACGTAGTTGAAATTAACCCTTCTATACTGTTGAGTCTTTTACTATTTTGAGAGGTACTATTGTTTTTTCTTGATTTATTAAACAAAAAATGGTTCCAGTTGATGCTGTACGACAATATAAGCTTGACTTGTGAAAACAGTTATGCTCTAGAGTATCAAAATCCAGAAAATCTACCCCTAGAATGCTTTGCCATATGACATATAGTGTAAGATTTTGGTCTTTGTTGCTGCAAACATCTTGTTTTGTTACTAATTCCATTAATAATTATCATTAATATTTTGAATACTCCCTAAATTATATGTTAAACACCTCTTTAATATTATCAATGAA
>JAUELO010000329.1:252037-264163 GCA_032357855.1 Amphibolips quercusostensackenii
GTAGACGGCGTCGCGTGCTTTCTTACAAAATGGATATTTCCGCTAATTTTTAATGAATTGATCTGAAAATTTTTACAAATCTTCCTTCAATAGTAAGGAACATATTTGTTACTAAAAGTTGTTTTAATTTCAGAGTTCACACGATACTTTTCTTTGCCGAAACTAAAAAAACGTGCTCACCGTCAGGTCTCCATTTGCAATTAATTATTATTAAACAATTGTGAGTTTAAACTTTTTTCTTTATCTTGTGTGTATCGCTAGGGTATAATGCTTGTTTGTGCTAGATTTTAAATAGTCTCAATTACATTTGTTTGAGTAAAGACGATTTCTGTTTCAAGAAATAATTAAATTTGAGGAAATTTTTTTTCCACCTATTCAATTTTATTATTCAAAACATACATTTCGGAAAAAAACTTCAAATGGAAGAAAGTTTCATCTTGTCATCTTCCACAAGCATATATTTCCTGTTATTTGATTTTTTAAACTTTAAAATTTGTATATTTCAAGCCGCTTGGGCAATAATTTTTCGCGTTTTCGAGAGCGCGTCCCATTATTGCATCCGTACCCTCAATTGTGGAAAATTGGTGCAAAAAGGTCTTTTCAACTAGCATAATTCTTGCATGTAAATCTGATTCCATTTTACAAAAAATGAAATGTAACTCAAAACAATTATTCGAAAATCTATATATATATATATATATTTAAAAATTAAAATTTAGAATTGATATTTTATAGCTCATTTGACACGATTACAGCATTTTTAGTTGTAAAAGAAAATCTGACAAATATAAGTAGCCAGAAAAATATAAGTTTACAGAACCTTCTTTCGAGCAAATCCTAATACAAATGTCAGGAAGAATGACGTGTATTTCCTGCACTTGAGCGCCTCTAAGAATCTGAAAAATATTTAAATTCACATTCCCTGCCTCGAACGGAAATTGGACCACTGCCAAATTTAACGCCAAGGAATTTTTGTAGCAATTTCATTGGCTCTCCAGCTTCCCGGACTCACCAATCTAAAATTTCCTCGGATGGACTTTACCTAAAATGTGCATTACGAAATTGTGCTGTGCAGCCACCGTCCAAATACGTCACTTTTATCTCTTTTTTGTTAATCAAAACCGACGTAGTTTCCCTTAAATTCTGTTCCGATAAAAAGAAAGCGGGATTCGGTTTTGAGTTTCATGACAAATGGGAAAAGATAATCTTTAGGGATCGTCCATATTATACGTAACGAATTTTTTGAATATTTTAGGGCACGACTATAAAATCTCGAAAAATTAAATTCCCGACACTAACATTTCTAAATCGAAAAACTCTTGAATGATAAAATTCCTTTATAATAAAGCTTCCAAATAATAAAATTTTCAAATAATGAAATTCCTGAATTGGAAAACATCAGAAGAATGAAACTCCCGAATAATAAAATTCTAGAATTGCAAAATTACCAAATAATGAATCTCCTGAACTGTTTATAACAGTACGAAATTGGGAAATTCCCAAATAATAAAATTTTTTACATATAATTGATAAATTATAAAATATCTCAACTAGAGAATTCTCAAATTCAAACAATTGAAAATTTTGTCATAAATATTATTGATTTATTATAATTACAATCATTCAATTTTTTCGTCAAAACAAGAATATTTTTAATGTTCAAAATATTTTAAAATTATTGTTTGATTTTAAAGTAACAAAAATTATTTGTAAAAAATTGAATCCAAAAATATATTTTTTCAATTTTGAAATTTAAGATTTAAACAATAATTTCAAGAACTTTAAATATTACAAATATTTTTGTTATAAAAGAGATTTGATTATTGTATTTTTAATAACTAAATAATATTTATAAAGAAATTTTTTTTATTGTTTATTTTCGGGAATTTTCCGATTCGGTGATATTATAAACTAACTGTTCGGGAATTTTATTATTCGGAAATTGTTCTATTCGAGAATTTTATTTTTTAGGAATTTTATAATTTAGGATTTATATTTTTCAGAAATTTTTAAGTTTAAAAATTTTATTTTTTCGGTCTTTTTAGTCGTCCCAATTTTTAAACCCTACAACGTTTTCTATATGTACACAAATTATTGCTATTTGTATGTTTTGCAGTAAAAAAAATTAATAATATTTTAGAGTAAATACTTTTATATAAAATTATATATGTTTTTTAAATCAACAAAAGTATTACATTTTTAAATTTGGTTGATGGAACACTTATTTCAAATATAACAAAAAAAAAAGAATAATCATTAGCGCTCTAAGCACGCATGTAGTTTATCAATCCGAGGGTCAAAATAATTTTTAATTAGGTTTAAGGAAAGTATTATTACTAGTTAGCTATTAAATTTATATAAATATAATGTTGGTAAGATTTTCGAGAAAATGCAAAAAGATTTTTCAAGATTTCATATAGTATTTCATGTAGTATAATATGTATATATTTTTATTTATTTTGTATATATACTTCATATATTTCATAAAGAGTCCAGAATATTTTTGAGAAAATTTTGTTAATTGCACAGGATCTCACTAAATTTTATGAAAAATTAAAGTTACTTCAATAGGTATTTAGAAAATTTGAAAATAATCAAGAAATTCAAAAATATTTTTTGAATTTTCAGAAATTTTTCAAAGTTTGAGATATTTGTGATCTCTTCAAAAATGTTAAGATTCCTAAATATCTTTTCAACTGAATCAAATTATTCCTGAAATTTACAGTAATACCTGAAATATATTTCTAAAATGACCATAAAATGTTTAACATTTTTTTGTGGCATAAAACATCCGACATTGTCAAATCACCAACACAGGCAAATTCTAAAAAAGAGATTTTAATGCTGCATGCTGCAACTCGAAAAATAATCTGGAAGCCTTTGAGCCAATTTTTTTTCAATTTTCAGGATTTTTAAAATAGTTGAGAAAACTAAATTATTTTAAGAGATATTTATAAGTTTTAAAAGTTTTGAAAAAAAATTTATATCTCGAAAGGCTGTGTCTAGTCGTCCCGAAAAACGGGGGGAGTTGGAAAAGTGGATGGACTAGTCGTCCCGAAAATTCGGGACCACTGGCCAAGCTGACGGAAGATATTCGACTAGTCATCCCGAATTTCAGGACGATGCGACAATTCGATCTGAAATATATTAAAATTTTTTTAACAATTATAGATATTTCAAGATTTTGAGAAAGAAGCTTTTCAAAAATCTATAAAGTTTCTAAGAGAATGGAGAAAATTATAAGATTCCTGAAAAATTTTCAAATGATTTTTGATTTGGGAAAATCAATTCTAAAATTGGACATGTCAAAAGATATAAAAACGTTGAAAGTGATTTCTTAAAATGTAAAGAAAACGTAAAATATCATAAGTTATAATCTTAAACTCTTGGAGGTCAATAACCTTTCAGAAAAAAATTCGATTTAGTTGAAAAGATAGTTAAAAGCTTTGCAAAAATTTGAAAGTAATTCAAAACTTGAAAAGATTAAAAAAATTTCACAACATATTTACCATTTTTTGATATTTCCAAACGAAACATTTTGAAGAATTCAGAACGGTTTTAAAAGAAAAAAAAAGTTATTTTTAAGCTTCCTATAAGTACTCTGATTTTTTGCTGGAAATTTAATTTTTAAAGAAAATGGCAATCAATTTTTAATGCTTTCGCATAATTTTGAAATAAAATGTGAAAAATTTCAAAGCGAAGTTTTTCAATTTTTCAAAGTACTAAATTGAAAAGATTGCAAATAAAATTAAGAGATATTCAGAATTTAAAAAAAAAACGGAAATAATTTAAATCATGACAATATCTCAAGAAATTTCTAGCAAAATGTAAATTTTTAAAGACTTGATGATTTTAAACAAAAATGTCTTTATTTGAAATATCAACAATAATTCTTTTTTTGTTCAGGATTCACCTTATTTGCTTAAAAATGTAACTACTTTATGCATGTGAATATTTTAAAAATATTATACATTTTTTATGTTTATGCTTTTTTCCGAAAATCAGTATTTTTTAATATGAATTTTGTTATAAAATCAGATAGTATTGAAGTAGAACCACAATTTTTAAAAATGTTAGGCTCTGCTAGTTTTTTCACCAGAAATAAGGTTTTAAAAAAATTGTCATTAAGATTCCCAATTTTCTAACAATTCTAGGTTATATTATAATTTTACACCGGAAATTAGTATTTTTAATAAAAAATGATTATATTTCAAAAATCGAAAATTTCCCAGCTAATCAAGTTGATCGTTTCTCTTTTGATTTTTTACCAGAAATTGATATATTTCAACAAAAATCGTTATATTTTAAAAATTTCACCATTTTTATACAATTTTATGTTACGATAGCGTTTACACAAAAAAATAATATTTTACGAGAAAAATAATATTATTTCGAAGAAGATTTGCAATTTGGAAACCTTTTCAAAATAAACTCACGTTTTTCATAGAATATCGGCTATTTAAGACGAAAATCATTAGATTTCGAAGAAGGTTAACAATTCTTGAAAATACGTTATTTTACTTTTTTCGTGGATTTTTCACTAATAATTTTAATGAAAAATCATTAGATCTTAAGGAATATTTAAAACTGTTCAACAACAATGTTAAATTAAAAAAAATTAAATTTCTAGGAATACTTACAATTTGGAACCATTGTTTGTTACGTCATGTTATTTTTTGTGTTGAAAATAACAAATGTTAATGAGAAACAATTATATTATAATAAAAATTTATAGTTTTTAATTAATTATAGGTTACGTTGGTGTTTTACATCAAAAATTGGTATTTAAAGAAAAAAATCATAATTTGAACAAGATTTGGGATCTTTGAAAAATTTTGGATTATGCCAGTGCTATAAACTGGCAAAAATGATATTCCAATAGTTCTAAATTAAAAAACATTCAAAATCTAACTGTCGAACATTTAAGCATATTTAGAAATTTAATTCCCATCACTAACATTTTTAACATTTGAAAGTATAGCTGTTAAAAATTAAATTTGAAACTTTCGAAAATTTTTTTCTCTTCAATTTTGAACTCTTTGATATTAAAGAAAATTAAATTTTTAACCATCAATATTTAAGAAATCAAACCGTGAAAAAAATTAAATAAATTTAAAATCCCATTTTCAACTCTAAAAATTTCAAGCAAAAATTGAAGTTTGCAATAAAACCAAGTGTTAAAAATATTATATATACATAATTTTACGTGGAAATTGAATAGTCATCTAAGAGACCCTTAGTAAGGAATTTAAGAGAATAAAAAAAATCTCACCTCTTATCATATCCTTGATTAACAAAAACTATTAGCTTTAAAAGAAGATTTACAAAATTAAACAATTTTTTATTACCTCATGTCAAGGTTTTTTGTCTGAAATTGCCACTGTTAATATAAAATAAATAAATTTAAAAAAATATGCATAATATATATGAAAAGTTATAGGGTAAGTTAGCAGTTTTCACTGAAAATATTATTGTAAACAACAATTTTCTACTTTAAAAATTAGGCTTACAAAACAAATTTGGTTATGTCAGTTTTTTAAAATCAGAAATTGATATTTTCAAACCAATCTGCATATTATACCTAAGGTTGGTGTATCAATTTTCAATAATTATATGTATCTTTATTAAAGAATAAGAGAAAATAAACTAAATGTTATTAAATTCTAGATAAGAGGGTAATATTCTTAGTGGAAAATTTCTACATAAAAGTACAAAAAAATAAAACTATTTTTACAGGAATCTACGAATAAATACAATAAATCACAACCAAAATTACAGAAAAGTACCATTTTTTTTCTAATATTTTGACGAATTTTTTACCCTTATGTATTTCATTGTATATTTTATTGTATTTTATTGTAGTGCTTATTTCCTACAAGAATTCACAAAAAAGTAGAATTACATAAATCTACAGGAATGAGCAGGTATTGCAGACGAAAAGCTGTTCTTTTTCGATCTAGGATGATAAATGGTTAGAATAATGCAATGAGATAATTTCAAATCTAGATATGCACATAATCGCTATTACAAAAAGCTGCTGCGTTAAAGATTTGAAGAAATGTTAAAATATTTAATAACAATAATAAATGATTGTTTTCAAGAACAAAAGACGTAACGTTTGAAGTTTTTTTTAAATATATAGTAATTGATTGGACACTATAATATGTCATTTGAAGTCATGTCTTCGTATTCTTTTCAGTATTTATCAGCCTAGATCGATGAAGAAGAACTTTTTGAATAAATATAAAAATTTCATAATTAGGAAAGAATTTATCATACTTATTAAAATTAACAGATTCAAACTCTTGAAGATACAAATTTTTTCATATGATGTTATAAAAACTGAACTGCAAATCAAAGACTCAATGTGGAATACTTTTGAACATTACACTTAAAGAAATAGAGTTTAACCAATTTTAAATTTAAAGGCTAAATAGTTTACGCGTATAATATAAATGCTTGTAACTTTTTTTGATTGAAAAATTTTTAATTAAAAGCCCCTGAACTGAAAATTTACAAATTTGTACCTTTTATACTTTTTACAGATCAAAGAATAAAAAAGTAGAAATACACAATATATTTCTCCAATATGAATATTCTCCCTGAAATTTGTATTAAAATAATCATTTTTGAATTTTCCAGGAATTTGATGAAAAAATTTATTTCTAGTTTTTGTATGAAATAAAAAAAAAAATTCTTTTAAGATCTTCAGAATGCTTGAAAAGCTTTAAATTTTGATTTCGGAATCTTTAAAAATCTACTTTTTGTTCTTAATATTTTAAAATCTTTTAATGCTTAGAATTTTTTTAAAATCTTTACAGAACTTCCAAATATATCTTGAACTCACTAATATTTTTTCAGATAAATAATTGTTCAATTTTCATGCATTAATGATTGATTTTGTTTTAATATTTTCTTGAAAATATCGTTACTAAAAACAATCATTTTTGCTGAATATTACCAGATTTATTTTAGATTTTTAAAATCTTACATATTAATTTAAACTTAATCACTTAAGATTCTACACGGAACTCAATATATGTGCGTTTTTAAAAATTGATATAATTTATTTAAATTTATCGCTTTTCATTAATATTGCAACATTGATGACTGTGCCACTAAATGCTTATGTTTTGCAGAATAAACTTATACACACTTAAATAAGGGATTTTTAATTTAAATGCATCGTTCTATCTTAGATAGTTTACATAAAATTATTATGAAATTAAAAAAATATTTCTGACTTGAAATACATAAAGTTTAATAATTGTGGATACTTCAATGTATAAAAATGTTGTATAACTGAAATTGCTGTTTGATCTATGATTCACCGTAAAAGTAGGATTTCTTGTTAGAAGTGTAATTATTTTCATAATTATAGTTTATTGTAGAAACTTGTATGTCACATATCAATTGAATACAGAAAAAATTACCTATTTTTATTTAATCGTAGCGTCTAGCGTTCCTAAGAAAAAAATCCAGTACTTTTCAAGGTTTTCCAGTAGAATAAAATAAATTTTTCAAATGC
The DNA here is from genome assembly GCA_032357855.1 of Amphibolips quercusostensackenii. Lineage (NCBI taxonomy): Eukaryota > Metazoa > Arthropoda > Insecta > Hymenoptera > Cynipidae > Amphibolips > Amphibolips quercusostensackenii. Next base: position 259,566 of record JAUELO010000329.1, read on the forward strand.
GGCATTCCTTATATGCCTCCAAAATCTGATTTTATGATTAAAACCTGTTTTTTGGCGACAGTTCTTTTATCACGGTAAAAAATTACGACGCTACAATCGAAAATATTTTGAACTCTTTCATTTTCTTGACTTTAACACGAATACTTTTTATTAGATTTGATTTAGATTTGAATGAGTAATCTAATTTTAATCTAGTTTAATGTCAATTTTCAATAATATAATTCAAGTCCTAATAATATAAATTAATTTTTAACAAAAAATTTGCATTTTTAATTAATTTTTTTAATTTTCCACTTACAGAGATAAATTTTTAACCGAAGGATCAAATTTGAAAAAAGCATTAAACTTTAACATAAACAGTTGCATTATCAAGAAATAATTTTATTTTTAGAAGATTTTTCGTCAAAATATACAGATGTTTAACAAAACAGTTGCATCTTATGAAAAAGGATAAGTTTTTATCAATTATTTTAATTTTCAACAAAACAGTTAAATTTTTAACCGAATATTACAATTTCAAGCTCACGAAAATAAATTTTCAACCAAATAGTAGAATTTTTAATCCAAAAATATTAATGTTTAAGCAAAAACTGTTCTATTTTTAACACGAAAGTTGAATTTTCAACAAAGAACTAAGCAGAAGATATTTCAGCAACGGAAACACAAATTTTCAACAAAACATTTGAATTTCTAAACAAAGAATTGAATTCTCAACTGAAATTATGACTTTGCAGTCTTAAAAATGAATTATCAAAGTAGGTGAACTTTTAAATAAAATCGAAAAATTTTCAACCAAAAAGATGAATTTTTAAAAATAAAAAAAAAATTTTAACAATTTTTTTGGACTTTTAACCTAAGACAGAAAAGGAATATTATCCTAATTGTTAAACTTTCAAGCCCAAAGACGCATTTTTTGTGAAACAGTTGCATTTTCAAAACGAAAATATAAAGTTTAAACAAAAAGATTTGTTTCTACCAATAAAGACGAATTTTCAAATAGAAAGGTCTTTTTTCAATAAAAAAGGGAAAATTTTTATTTTCAGATAAAAGATTAATTTTAAATTTAAAAAAAAATTTCCTGTAAAATTTTTCCATCTCCAATCAAACAGATGAATCTTGAAACAAAAAATAAATTCTTAACAAAGTGGTTTAACTTTTACGCAAGTAGTTGAATTTTCAATTTACAAAGAAAAATTCAGCCAGAAATAAAATAGTTACATTTTAGTTAAAAAAATTAAGTGAAAAAAATCAGTTTCCAACGAAGTAGTCAAAATGTAACCAACAAGATGAATCTTTAACTGGCACGATTGAATTTTAAAGAAATTGATTTTCATAGTAAAAACGAATTTTCAACCAAAAAGATGAATTTTAGATTAGAATTTGAATTTTTAACAACAGTGACATGATTTTTTAATATTTTGGTTTAACTTTTACCCCAATAGTTGAATTTTCTACCAAAATAATTAATTTAAGGACATTATATTAGGGAAACCTCAAACATTATTTTCGAAATTCCCTAACTTTACTTTAATTAATTTTTTATTTTTCCTAAACATTAATATTTAAATACCACAAACTAAGTCTAGTAACATTTTTAACATAAAATATTTGTTCAATCGCATAAAACAGTTTCAAATTTAAATTCGAAAGCTTAAGATTTATTATCCTTGATAGTTAAAGTCCCTTTTATAAATATCCACTGACTTTTACAAGATTTTTTTTTTAATTCCTGACTTTTTCAGTCCAATAAAATTCTCTGCCTTCTCCGTGAATTTTTTTCTTAAAACACAGCCAGACTGTACAAATGTTGTGGGATAACTCAGTCAAACCTATTTTTTTTCAAGAAAATAAAACTTCCAGGACTGTTAGCAAAATTAATCGAATTTTTCAGGTTTTCCCGGGTAAAAAAGAATTCAACGACTTGTCCAGGTTTTCAAGGATTTCCGGAACGCTAGACACCCTGATTAAATTGTATTTTTTTCCTAAATTTTGTAAATTTTTTTACAAAAAAGTAGACGTTTTAATAAAAAATTTCATTTGTAGAAATTTTTACTTGTAAAAATCTTTTTCACCAGGGATGATGGAAAGTTGACTCAGTGGCTGAAAAATTCCTGCCATAAATTTAAAAAAATTTAATTTCAGCTTATGGTAAGCAGGTCTAGTTGTAAATTGTCGAAAATAACTTTCGGCATTGTGTGCTAGGTATTCCAACTCATTGAAATGCGTCTCGTTGGCCAATTTGGTTGACAGCAACTAGATGATTCTCTTGGGTATCATGAGTCAAGCACACGTGCAATAACGAGCATAACTGCAGTGTCCATTAGAAAAGCAGAGACATGGTAATAAATTATCCCCTCATACTTCTGTTATATAATCTTCCCCAAAGAGTGTAATTACAGTTAGTAATTTTTCTTCCGAAATTCTGAACCACGAACCCCCCTCTTTTACGGTCTGTCAGTATTTAACCCCCATCCTCCTATCTTGCGTAATTTTTTCCGATTACATTTTTTTCATAAATTTATTTAACTTTTATCCAAAAATTACGTAAGACAATCAACGTTGACGGGAACCTTTATAAAAATTGACAGTTTCTTATAAATTCACAAACAACTTGAACTTCTAACCAAAAGGATTAATTTTCACAAAAAAATGTAATATTAAATATTTTAATAAAAAAAAGTTTTTATTTTAAACAAAAATTAATAAACTCAAACGAAAAAGACCAATCTTTTACAAAATAGTTAAATCCTCAACAAAATAGATTCATTTTTCACCAAACTGTTTCATTTTTTACCGAAAAGGTGAAATTTTTACCAAAGAAGATAGTTTTTAAAACAATAAGACAAATTTTTAACCAGAGCTAAATAGCTAAAGTTTAAAGTGAAAAAGATAAATTTTAAAAAAATTATGGAATAATTGAAATTAAATTTAAGAAAAATTTTCTTCTAAAAAGTTAAATTTTCTTCACAAAAATGTAAATTTTTAACAGAAAAGTTCATTTTTAACCAAAGAGTTGATTTTTCAACCAAATAGTTGAATTTAAAAAAAAAATTAACAAAGAAAAGTAATTTTTAACGAGGTGTTTGAATCCTTAACGTACAAAATAAATTTTCAAATCAAATTATGAATCTTCAACCGCATGAAAAAAATAGTTCAACTTTCAACTAAGGAGTAGCATTTTTACCAAGAAAATAAAATTTTAAGCAAAGTATGTCAATTTTTGGTTAGAGATTATTTTGCAACTGAAATTATGAATGTTTAATTGAAAAACAAATATTAGGAAAATATTTTAACTTTTAACGAAGGAGTGAAATTGCATACCAAAAAGAATTGATTTTCTGCCAAAAAATACGAATCTTCAATAGATTACATAAATTTTTAACCAAATAGTTGAACGCTTGAATGTTGAATGTTTAATTTTTATCCCGAAAATATAAATTTTCAACAAAAAAAGTAATTTTTAACTACAGCGATAAAGTTTTCACCTAACATATCACTTTTTTAATTGAAAAAATGTTTAACTCAAACAAACGAATTTTAAACAAAGTAGTTTAAATTTTAACCAGCGAAATGAATTTCCAGGTAAAATCTTGAATCTTTAACCAAAAAATCTATATTTTCAGAAAATAGTTTAACTTCTGGCTAGGTAGTTGCATTTTCAACCCAAATAGTTTATTTTTTACCAATAAATACAATTTTTTAACATTATACATAAATTTTTTGTAAACAAAATACAAAAAATTTGCAAACAACATTTAAATTTACAACATCTTTAACAAAGCTGTTTATTTTTAAATCAAGTATTCACAGTTTCAATTAGGACTAAAAAGTTTCTACTAAAAAGATTCATTTTCAACCGGAAATAAGAGACTTTAATTTCAGTTAAGAAAATTAATTAGGAAAAACGAATTTTTGATGAAATAGCTTATTTTTAACAACAACAAAATTAATTTTTATCTAAAGCAGTAAATTTTAAGCTAAAAAAATTAATTTTTGTGATAGTTGCTCAACTGTAGACCAAATAGTTGAATTTTGAACAAAAGAGGATTTTCTTATTGTTTTTTTCTTATTATGTTCTCCTTTGTCAAAAAATAACATTAATTCCTAATTGTACATTTTTAAATTCCGCACTTAGTTTATACAATCTTTAAAAGATTGGTGTGGGGGGGGGGGTCAGAAAAAATGTCACGTTATCTTACATGAGGCTTGAACATTTGAGAAAAACATGTAAAGTGAATTGTAGGTGACTCATTCTTTGTTCAGTAATTTATTATTATTTCGTAAATTTATGATTACTACATTAAATATTAATACTCACATGTTTAGGTACTAATAATATTATTAGGTTAATTACAATGAATACTGTTACAAATATCAATAAAGTAACATAAATTTGGCCTACCTTCTAGAAATGCAGCATAGAAAGATCGTTGCCCCCCCCCTCACACAAAAATAACTACGTAATTTAGGCAGGTCTTCTTATATAAAACAGGAATCCTTAGCAATAATAATTTAGGTATATATAAGTATCAATATATGACAGAAGTCTTTTTTGATACATTCTTAATTAACAACAAAGCATGAAACATCTTTCAGTC
>JAUELO010000329.1:311844-322584 GCA_032357855.1 Amphibolips quercusostensackenii
ACTTTTCTAAAGAAAATACACTACATAATTCAACTGTTTTTTAATGATTTTTTCTTAATCAAATCAAATACGAGTAGATTTAAATTATATTGATGACTGTGACTAATTTTTCATTAATTTGAATGTTTAAGAATTGATTTATTTGAAATATTAGAATGGTGAAAATAAAAACTTGCTATAATATTAACATATGAATTTTAATATATATATGCTTAAAAAATTTTGATTGAATAATAAATTTTATTTCATTATTGATTTGTAAATGTTTTTGATTTTTTTTCTTATATAATATTCTAATTTTTCGAGATGCAAAATAGAAGAGAGAAGTTATGTCGCTCTCTACCCTTTTTTTAGCTGAGTAAATTACTGAAAAATGATGTTTAAAAAAATTTGATAACTATTTTTCAAATTGAGCTTGAAAATGTAATTTGAATATATTTTCCGGGTAATATCCGTAATCAACGCTAAGGTAAATTTTTTTGAAGAGATCAATATAAATTATCTACTTGCGATTACATGATCAGTTGGAAGAGTATGGCTATTAAATTTTAATGGCTCATAGCTTAATTACGCGCAGCTCAATTAAGAGCTTTTCAGAGAGAAAGTTAAAAATTAATAAAATCAAAGAGATGATAATGCGACAGAAAGTGGTCAAATGAAATTCGCCCCAAAGACATCAAGTGGTGAAAATCGCCCGTAGATGGCGGGACATAAAGTTATCTCTACTGAACGAGAAGTGCAACCAGATAAAATGAAGCGTAAAGCGTTCAGGTCGTCTTCCGGCACTTCGAGGGACGTATGTACGAATTCTTCTTTTCCCTGCTTGACTTTCTCAACCCTTGTAGAAAAACTTAAGGGTCAGTGAGCTTGCAGTAAGGTGCGGTCAACTCGCTGAATCCTCCGCAGTCTTTCTTTTCTATCTCCTTTCTTCCCACACCAATCGACTGAACTTGCAAATGTCCGTTCAATCGCTTGGACTGAGGAGACGATTCAAACTTTTCAAAGTGTAATTAGAAATCGTCAGTGATAGAAAAGTATTAAAAATGGAACAAAAAACTGTTACAATTTCTTCATTGGAAGAAGTCAATAATAGTCGCTTAGAACCTGTCTACAACACTGAAATGATAAAATGTGAATTTAATAAATGTTCATCCTGAAAGGGGCTGTTTAAGAACCAAATTACGCGTTTTTATTCAGTGAAGTGAATTAAAAAGTGATAGGGTGCGTTTTTGCTACTGAGTCATTTTCGAAATAAAGGCATACCTATAACGCTTGATTCTAATTGGATATTTGAACTTTTCCTACCCATTGCTTATATAATTACGTGTACGATCATAGGAGCTGATTAGTACTTTGACCAACTTTAATTCCACAAAAAATTTACCCCCTTCGGGATCTAAAGAATGATTGCGTGGATGTATACTGCAACATCATAGTATAATATTTCAAAAAAGGCTATCATCTATTAGCATTTTGTTTTCTTCTTCACGTATCCTAACCCTGACTCTACAAGATTTTTCAGAAGTACCTATTCGCAACTAGTAACTGAAGAATTTGAGATGAATTTTTAACTCATTATTAGCGCCAAAAATATAAGTTCCAGCAGCTGAAGAAAAAACAAAGAGGCCAGAACCATTGACCAGGCCATCCTAGCCTACTACCCTACATTCTCGTCAGCGCCAATTCGTCGTGGACACTCCAGTGGTCTGAATCTGGAAAGTGAGACACGAAACAGTAGCAGCAGCAGGAAGGGTGGAACTTCTTTTATATCCAAAAATAATTGAGTAGCTGATTTATTAACATCTCTTAAATTGTCATCACTATTTAAAGTGGACTGAACCAATTAAGAAGATAATTCAAAGCCTGTCAAAACCAAGAAAGTATCCCGAGATGCAGTGCCTATTCTTTTAAATTCAAATCAATAATACACCATTCAAATTTACATTCTATTCTCAATAGTTTATTATATTTTTAAAATTGTAAAATCTTCTTGTGCATATTTGTTAATGTATTTCGTATTTATCTTTATCTTCGTTTTCTAGTTTTTATATATGATTCTAAAACGAGGCACCAGCTTTTGATTGAATAAAATATAGGGTAAGATATATCTCTTAGGTCGTAACATATAAAGCAATTTCATTTACTTGCTTAGCTTCAGAAGGTAAATTGCTTCTCTTACTGCCTGAATCATTATCGTAATCGCGACTAACGAAAAACCAAATGCCTAAACTACATTCTTTATTAACTAAATTTTAACTTTACTCTTTTTTTATAAATAGATCACTATCTAATTTATATCGATCGCTCACGCTATTTATTTTGTCAATACTATGCTCAGATCTTATGATTCTTGTTGAGCCAGTTAGATGAATGCGTATGGTATTCTGCCTTTCTTGACAATGCTAATTAAACAAATTTACAGCTTATTTTATAACAGATATTTTATACCTTTTTGTTAATGCTAAATAATATTGCTAATCACACAAATATATCATTTCAGCTATAAGTTGTGTTTTAAGAGTACTTTTCAATTTTGAGAATAATTTTTTTAGTACACATGAATTTCCTTTTTATTAAATAAATTTTGGATGGCCTAAATTGAAGTTTTTTTTTTTAAATACAATTTTTGTGTATATATGTAATGGATATACAAAAAAAAATCGCTTTTCTCTCTTATAAGCTATTATTCACATCAGTAAATTGAATTCTAAATTATATTTTTATATAAGATATCTTGTTAATTTGAATAAATAATACAGTTTAATTTTTCTTATGTTTTTAGAATTACAGCGAATATTTAAATCCCTTGAAATAAAAGCTTAGTGATAAAAAAAAGCAAAAAATATATATATTTCTGTATAGAGTTGAGAAGCTGAACAAGAGTTTCCATCATTGTTATTTATTTATATATATTTTTAAATATGCATGAAACATAAAGTTTTCAAACGACGAAATAAAAAGCTTTTGGCTTTATTATTTAGTAGTAAAAAGGGCTTGGACTGTAAATGCTGTTTTTATAATAAGCAACTGTAGCATTTAGCAACCCTTTCAAAATTTTTTGAAAAGATAAAGTCTTTGCTTTAATCCTATTTTATTTCTGAATGTTTTTTAAAAATGGACGTGCAAATGAAAATATTAACAAAAGAAAAAACATAGATATTCTCATCTTTTTTTTATTAAAAAAAAAAAACTTTTTTCTCTTTGGCATTGAACGAAATGTACTGTATAAATATTAATCTTATCATTTTAAATAAAAATAATGATCCCAATTACATTAATGCTTTATTTCATTTTTACAACTACTGTTTTCTGCCTTAAATTTATTCGTGGAAGAACGCTTCAAACATTGTAGTATTGACATTTGAAGTTTGCTTCATAATTTAAGGAAAGTTCGCGAATTTTGCAAAAGATGGCCTTGCAACAATACAATTAAGAATAATATTCCTAAATTAAAAAATCAGTTCTATATTTCAGACTTAAAACTTTTTTCTTCACTTTCCTCCTTTTTCAGAATTTTGTTGTTAAGAATTCTTTTTTTTTACTGCTTTTAAAAAACATCATTTTTTTCTCTTAAATACCAACTAAATTGATAGAAGCCAATGAGAAAATACAACAATTTTTGGTTGACAGTTTTATTTATTTTTAATGTTGCAAATAAAAAAAATTTTGAAATATAACATTTTTTATTTAAAATTCTTGTCGTTTAGTCAAACATTCCACAATATCGTTAAGAATTTAATTAGTTTATTGAAAATCTAAAAATTTTGTTAAGAAGTGACATTTATGGTTTAGATTTCAAATATTCGGTTAAATAAATAATTTGATGTTAATTTTTTTTGTCTTTCGGTCTGAAATCAATATTTTTTGCATATTGATTTTTATTTATAAATTGTGAAAAACTTGCTCTTAACTCCGCTGACATCCGAACCCAGGTCTTCCAGATTGACGGTTAATTTCGAATTAAATTCCGAGGTAATTTCTTCTACTTGTAGGATTAATTTTTCAAGCATTCAAACGTTTTATATTTTTGATGTTATGGTTTTGATCAAATGATTTGTATTAAATAGTTAGATATACATTTTTTTGTTTACTGCTCTAAAATTATTATTTTTAATATTGATTTTCATTGATAAATTGTGAAAAAATTACTCTCAGCTTTACTGGGATCCAAAGCCAGGTCTTCCAGATTTCCAGAGCACCAGACCGTCAATCTGAAAGACCTAAGTTCGGATCCCAGGGAAGGGAAATTTTTCCACAATGTAAATGTGCAAATCAATATTTAAAAAGTGTTGATTTTCGATCAGTAGACAGAAACAATTATCATTACATTATTTAATATATTTATCTGGTCAAAACTAGAAAATAAAAAATATAGAATATTTGGTTTAATGTTAAAATCTTGTGATAAAAATTCTTTTTTTTGCTAGGACTTTATAATTTGATTCAAAAATAGAAAAATAGTTAAAAATTGACCCTTTTTGAATAAACATGCAATTGTTTCATTGCAAAATTAATATTTTTTAGTTTGAGAAACAAAGATTTTTGGTAAAACATTTATTTTTTTGTTAAATAATATTCTTGATGGTTGAAGATTCAAACATTTTGTGAAAAATTTCTCTCTCTTGATTGAATTTAACTGGTTGGAAATTCTCTTTTTTGAACAAATTTTCTGAATTGAGAATTAAAAAATTCCATTTTTGGTTAAAAATTTATCTTTTTTAGTTGCAAAGTCAACTACTGGGCTGTATATTTATCTTTTTTGCTTTAAAAGATAAAACTGCTATTTTAAACATTTAATTTTTTTGCTTGAAAACTTAACTCTTTCCCTGAAAATTAATATTTTTGAATAAAAATGTGTTTTTCAAGCAGAAAATTAAAATACTCTATTTTAGTTGAAAATTTAGTTTCTTTTTTTGAAAATTCTACTATTTGGTTACAAACTAATTTATTTTGTTTCACGTTCATATTTAAATAGAAAATTAGCCTTTTTGTTTAAAAATACTTCTTGGTATGTTGCAAATTCTAGAATTTGGTTAAAATTCAACCACTTGTTAAAATTGACATTATTTTGCTGCAAATTGAACTATGCTGTTCAAATCATTTTTGTTTTCTGCCTAAATTTCAACGGTTTTGTTGAAAATTCGTCCCTTTGGATGAAAGATTTTTTTTTGAAAAAGAGGACGGTAGGGGGTGTAAAATACCCAAAAATTGGTAACGTACTTTTTGGACAGCCCCTTACGTAACAAAACTATTCTTCATTGAAAATCTCAATCAGCCGTATTGATAAAATGAGTTTCCACTATTTTTTCTTCCAGGACATTGAATCAGCGAGATTAAAGAATTATCTTTTTCTTCTTGAGTGAGTAGGTCACAGACGTGATTCCTTTTTTGGGTTTTCCTTGATTTTCTGCAAAACACCTCGGGCATCACGAACGACAACGTCACTGCAATGAGGACGTGAAATGGATAGCCTAGTTTCTGTAGCATTTCGGCTAGCTAGAATTCATATTTTCACGAGAGGAAGTGCAATGAAAAAAAAAATTCTTCTTTGCCCCTTATCTCCCTTAGAGTCTTGCGTAACTTAGTCACCGTCTCTAATTTTGCGCATTTAGTTTCGCGGAGATGATAAAAAAGGAGGAAGCACTCCTTGAAGAAGAGCTGAAATTCTTTCTCTTCAGGATTCGAATAGATATTAAGAAAGAAGAGGAAACGTTGAAAAGGAAATGATACAAGGAAAAGGAGGCATTCAGAATCGTACCTAAGGAAGAAGAATAAAAGTGGACCTGAATGAGACTCTAAGAAATAGAGAATATTAAAGAGCTCCTTTTTTTCTTCTAAAGAATTTCCGCGCACATCGTTCACAGTAATGTTCACTAAGCACATTTCGCATAACGATGAAATTGGCTTTCGCATTACAATAAATTTTCCGAACACAGAAAAAACTAAGGGTACGAAATGTTGCAGGTGAATGGTCAAGCAGGGTAAGCGCGATGTGGGTACTACAAACTGAGGTAATCTCTCCGGATCGAATTTTTTTTCTTGGTAACAGCAAAAGGAACAAAAATGTTCAGACAGAAGTTTCACCTTTTTATTTTTTCTTATATTTTGTTTGCAGTTTTTGCTTACCCAGTAAAAGACAAAAATCTGATTTAAAAAAAAAAAAATTTTCAATTTAAAGCAATGGTTTGCCAGGAACAAAACTTACGAGATATGTAGTACATATTACCACTAACTAAGAATTTTGTAAAAACAGCTGGTTTTGTAATTTATTTTTATTTTCTGAATTTGTTGGAAATCAATTGAAAGAGCGATTATTCCCACGCTTAATAAAAGAAAAAAAATCACAAGTACTTAGGCCCATTCGGAAGATACTGCATTTTGAAAAAAAAACTTTCTGACTATTCTTCGAAATACGCAGGTAATCTGCAAATTATTTTAAATCATTCTGACACCCCAATCTAGAACTCTCTGTTGGATTTTAAAAGAATAGGTCAATAATTAACCTAATTTGACATTCATTATTTTTAACTATGATAAAAAAATATATATTAGGTATAACAAAAATACTTAAGATAAATTTTTGCAATTTTTAAATTTATTAAATTTTCCAGGTTGAAATGTACGAGCGGTCAAATGTTAGCCCAGCACATATAACTTAACCTCAAAAACATCTTTTATTTAATAATGCTTACCTGGACTTATTTCTTATCAAGTAATAATATGTCATTGTGCAGTCTTCTATTGTATGAGACATTAGCATTTTTCACATTTTAAAGTACTTATTACTATAATAAGCAAATTGTTTTTCACAGATCACATTCAGTACAGGTGTTCACCGTTTTTGAGGATAAGTTGCCATTTTATATCGTTTAGGAAAAACAGCTTTGCTTGTCTGTAAAGTCTTAACGTTAATTGGTTACTATTTAAGCACGTTTTTATTATGATAAAACATAACATTTTTTTAAATTTTTGTGATAAAAATTTGTTTCACTAAAGTGATTCTTTCAATGTGTTATACTATATTAGCAACTTTTTACAAAAACATAAAATGTCATTTCGCCGCTTCATTCGTACGTAAAGTTTGAAGCTAAAACATTTTTTCTTACAAAAAATATTATTACGTGAGTTTAAATAACCATTTCTCGTGATATAAAAACTCCGCACCATCATCTATAACCTATTTTTTAAAACACTTCTGTCTGCACTTCTCGGCAGTACTATGCCAGTGCTGAGCGGATGGTAATCTACGGCACACTGACGACGTAGCCACCTAGGTTAGTCTTTATATTTTAAAAACTTGAATTTTTGTCGAAAACAAATGAATGATTAAATATAAATAGTTCACTGATTAAGATCCACAAAGTAGATTAAAAATTTCTTTTAATGACAAATTTCAGTGCATGTCTGATAGTGAGGCAAGAGCAAAAAGTGGTGACCTGTCTTTCTTTAATAGTAAAGAATAAATTATAACAAGAAAGCACGAAAGAGCGTGACAAGAGAATGTAGATTGAGGAATGAGGATACCTCGTAGAAGACATAACTTTCTCGGATCATTACTCTTTTTGCCAAACGTGCTTGTGATCAATAATAATTTTTCTATTTATATATGCTTGGCTTCTTATGCAGCCTTTATGCCACGTTATTAAGTCCGCGAGCTTGAAGGACTTGCCTGTTAGTTAAAACTCAAAGGCTCATTAGGCGAATCCACCCAAAGATCGTTATCCACCACTCTGATCTTAAGTAGCTGTTCTCGTTGCATGCCTGCACGTACAGTTTGGTAATTACGAGATCGTAAAACGAACTCAGTGTGTTTACATCAGCATAACCGATTTTCTAACCAATAAGAGGTATTTCTTCTTAAAACCGAAGTCCTTTGGTTTTATTAAGAATACTAGCCAAAAAGTTTCGGCGTTGCCTAAGCTATTGCTGGCTAATTTTATTTTTATCTGCATTCTGCATGCTTCAACCTAAAGCATCCCCAAAGAAAATCAGACTAAGAGAGAAACTTCCATCATAGGGGCATAAATAACTAATTTTTTTTTCAACCAATGATATGAAAAAAAAGCACAGTGTAACATAGCAGATATTATTTTTAAACCTAATTTTACCTTCTGTATTTCAAACTATTCCAGAAGAATATCAGACTGAAAGAAAAGCTTTCAGCAATGGGGTATGAGAAATCAAAATTTAATTTTTTATTTTCATTCTGTATGAAAATAAAAATATGACATCCTCGAAAAAACCTGCACTAAGAAAGACGCTCTAAGTGTGGGAGTTTGAGGAACCAAATTTTCCTGGCTTATCTTATTTTTCTTATTTTGTAACCACCAACTTAAAAAAGTTAACATCGCAAATACAATTTTTTATTACATTTTACATGTCAACAGCCTTAATTTGAGCTATCTCCGTAAAAAATAGGACTAAAATAACAGCCTTTAGCATAGGAGCCTAAATAATCAAATTTCCTTAATTTTTTAAAATACTGATATTAGAAAAATTTATAATACAGAACATTTTATTTTTGCCTCAATGACAAGATCTACAATTTGAGTCATCCGCGAATAAAATCTAAGCAAAATAAAAGCTCCCAGTGTAGGGGTTCAAATGACCAAATTTTTTTAAGTTTTTAAAAACTGATATCAAGAAAAGGAAAATTTTACATAGCAGATATCTTCCCCACAAAAAATTCTACTGGGAGAAAAACTTTTAGTCTGGGGGTCTAAATAATCATAGAAAATTTAATTCTATTCTTTCTATTCTATTCTTTAGTAGATCTTGAATATGAATAATCCCCGCAAAAAATCTCATAAAAAAGTGAAGTTTAGAGCAAAACGATTCAAATACCCAAACGTTGTTAATTTTTCCTATTTTCTAAGTACTGATATAAAAAAATAAAACTGTTACAAAGCCATTTACATTCTATTTCTCAATTCTGTATGCCAAGATCTTCAACTTAAGTCATCCGCGAAGAAATCTGGCTAAAAGAAAAACTTCTGGCATAGGATTTATAATAACGGGCATAATCATCAATAGCTTCAAGTAATTTTTAATTATTTAAACAAATTCTATTATATCAAATAATTGATTTTTCCTTAAAAGTCAGCTTTTCTCAAAAGAATCAACAACATGGTTGTGTATCTATATATTGTATTAGAATTTAATATTTTAGCATTAGTATTAAAAAACCCCTTATTGGTTCAAACATATTACATTTGTTCGGATAAAGTATACGAAAACGCAACTTTCATTTTAATTCTGTTAGAAAAAAGCCAATATTCTGAGGAAAAACAACTATTTAAACAAATGGGAATTGTTTATATAATCAAAGCATATTTTGAAACATTAATAATCGTCCCACCAAAAAAAAAATAATAATTTTTTAGTAAAAAAACGAGAATACAGTTCTCAAAGGTATAGACACCAAAAAGTGATATTTTTCCATGTATTTCAGACGAAAAATTTCTCACTGTTCAGCTGTACCTGTCAAAACCAAAATTAAAAAAAAATATATGCAATTCCATTTTCCTGATTAGGACACAAAATGCTCGGATGCTTGCTTTTTATCACAAGAACAAAGTCTTTGATAAATATTTAAAACATCCTAATATACATATTACATTTTTTGGGCAATTGTTTTTATTTTTAGAGAAAAAATATTTGCCCAGCAAAAAAAAAGACTAGATGTGAATTAAATATCATATGTTTTCACATTTTGTGTTTTGATAATGTTATGATGCTCATTTGATGAGCACTCCGCTTCCTCATTATAATTAAATAGCAAAAATATTTTCTTTCTCATAAAGGAAGTCAAAATATAATAATACAAATAGGTCAAACAAGTTCAACCAAGAATTTTTTTTTATTACTTCATGAGCTTTTAATTGTGCTTATAAAAAGGATCTTATGTTGTTGAAAACAGTTTTTAATAATCACAAATGACCATAACAAGCGCACTTTTTAATGTAATAAAAACTATGAACCAATTTTTGAATATTATATATAAGCATAGCTTGCCTATGTTCTAATGACATGTATGAATGTTAATAAAAAAGGAGATTTCATTTTGATCATAAAAAAAATTTCTTCCTATTTTAGCGAGTGTTATTTCTGCGTGAAAAGCGAAGCTACTCAGTATTTTAAATCCAAAGCAGCCTGTGCGAAGGCGACCATTGTTAACGCCCCGAGCAATAATCTATAGAGTCATAACTAGGGAATTCGCTGTCTTTCTGTCACCTATATACTCCGGAGTTATCGTCCCGTGGCACCACATCCTCTTTTGCTTTCTCTGCCCTTTCCTCGCCCTACTCCTCCATTCTTCCTCCTATTCTCCTCTTCCTTCAGGAATGACTCCGCAGCCAGGAGATTGCACCACCACGCAATACCAGCCGCATAGAGAGAAGGTAAAACCAACCAACCGACCAAACGAAATCGAACCAAACCGTGCCAGGCGGGCCAATCGGGTCGTAAATAATTTCATAAACAAACAATGCACGACGAGGAAATGTAAAAAGTGAGAAGAAGGAAGAACCAGATGCAATTTTCAGAGATGGTGCATTTTTTTAAATGTCATATTAGGAGCAAATATTTCGCTAACCAACTGCAGTATGCATCTGTAAATTTACATCAAGCTTTTGAGAAAAAAAAAACGAAATCGCAAAAAATCACTTTCGCGCATTTATTATTATTATTATTATACTATTTAGCTTTGACTGATGTGGCTAAAGAATCTCTCTAGCAATC
>JAUELO010000329.1:403767-414292 GCA_032357855.1 Amphibolips quercusostensackenii
TCAGAAAAAAACTTTACGTAATTTATGCACGGCCCCTTATTTTGTTTTTGCTCACCTTCAGTATTTCCAAAGAAAAGATAAGCAGATCCCAGAAGAGGAACTGTTGGTGTTCCAGGGATATGTGCTATTTTTTTGCCCACTTCTCTATTTTTGAGTAAGAAGGAAAGCAGAAAAATTAATGCGGTTGTAGTCACGATAATATAAATTGCTAGAGTCAACATTTTCTAAAAGAGCAAAAGATAATTGTTGTATATGTATTTAAAAAATAAATATTTAGGAAGTCTCTGCAATAGCTCTCTTTACAGCTCTATTTTTAAGAAAAAATCCGGCTATTTGTACTGAAATTTCGGTACCTGTAGCCACGGTAAAGTATTAAATTATTTATAAAACTTCTACACAAAATACCTGAATTTATACTTGAAATCACTTTGAACTGAAGGTCACTAATGTCGTAGAAGGTGAAGTTAGTGAAATCGGAACTAGAAGGTACCATCTATACTGTTTACGGCAGCAAAACGTAAAACTGTTGTATTAAATTCGTAAATATTGTATGTAAATGTCTTTGGAGATATTGGAAGCCCCGCCTATATACTCTCACCTAGGGCTACGATACAGGGATAAAGGTCAGTGGACTTCGTAGAGGGCCAACAGATAATATACAAAACATATTCTACATGCAGCAACAGAAAGAATGTTTTATTTGATAATTTTTGCTTTTTTATGAGGATTTAAACCAAAAAAATTTATACTACCTTATAGTGATGTGATGTTGTTTAAATTAAATAAATAACTTTTGATACTTATACAATACACACAAAAAACTAGTAATTCAATTTTATTTCAGGTAATTTTCTTACAAACTCATTTTGAACTTCAGTTATGTTCGCTCTTACGATCAATGTTAGAACTAAAAACAATCTAATTACTTTCAATATTTATATTGCTCGATTTAAACCAATCATGGTTTAATTTGTGGTTGATTCTTAACCAATCTATTTATATTATTACATTTTCCAAATAAAAAAAGAACCAATCAAAAAATGTCTACATTTTAAAATTGCTAATATTTGAAACAATCTCTATACAAAAATTTAAACAAAAAGATTTCTTTCAAGAAACTGAGGTAAAAATAATTTGGCCTCAGTTGAAATAACTCTTAAAATATTTATAAGCAAACCCTGCTCTCTATGTAAGTTTTTATATTTAAGATCGAAATGAAATCTACTTTCTTATGAATATTTTTATGCAGCAAAATCAGAGAATATGAAAGATTCTCAATTCAAGATTAGATTTCTAAGCTACTTCCCTTAAGTATTTTTCTCTAATGATCCAAAAGGGTCGCAGTTTGGAGATCTAATTTTTAATCGTGAATGTTTTTCATGTACTGATTTTGCTGCGTAAAATTCTCCATAAGATACCCTTAGGAAGTACTATGGATTTATTCACTATCAAAAAAAAAAGTTGCCAATGAGATGTAGATAACTTTCAAATTTATAAATAACTTTATTAAAATATCACCTGGATGCTTATCAAAAATAATTTTGTCATAAGGTTTTACGTAAACTGGTTTATAAAAAATGACACCCTCATTACTCGTACAAAAAAGGTATTCTGAGGAAGATGCCATATATAAAACGTGTGTTGTTCTGATCCGTTGAGCACCTTTGTAATATTTCATTCATTAGTAATTTTATAATAATCTTTTTTTAATTTTTTAATCATTCTTTTATGTTAGGACCTAATACTTTTCTATAATAAGATTGTTAAGATGTTATTTTTTTAAATATCATTTTGGCACGCATCAAAAAATAAAGTTACCAGTGGGATGTACATAATATTTAAATTTATAATTTAATTGAAATTTTAACCTGATACTTTTCGAAAATAAGTTTGTCATAAGGTTGTATAAGGTTGTACATGAACTGGGTTATGAAAAATGACACCCAGTTACCTGTACAAAAAAGGTATTCTGAAGCAGATGCCGTTATAAAATATGTGCATAATTTTGCTATGTACCATTAAGTCCAATTGTAATATTTTTATCCATTAGAGATTTTATGCTGAATTTCTCTAATTTTTCACTTTTGTAACTTTACTTTCAGATCACTTCTTGTATCTTGCTTTTATATTAATTTCTTAATAATTGATAATGATTTTTGGAAAGAATTCTTATATACGTATATTTCGATAGGGGTATTTTCTTTCTGCGTTATAAAAAAAAAGATTTAAAAAAGTATTCAGCGAAAGGTTTATTTTCTTGTCTTTTTGAGAAAATTTGAAGAATTATCTTTATAATATTTTAACTTTTAATTTTCAATTTTTTAATTTTTGAATATACATTGAAACAAAACTTCCTTAATTCGAGACTGCGTAATTGTGACTTTTGACAGAAATCCCATGAGTAACGTAATGCCTGTGGATGAATATTCATAATAATAATAATAATAATAATAATAATAATAATAATAATAATAATATTTGAGTAGATCGTTTTTTTAATTTATGAGTTTCAACGAAAATGATTAAAATGGGAGAATTTAACTGATATTATTGAAGGATCGGTTGAAAATAGCAGGTAGGTTTATTTAATTACAAAACAAAAATTAGAATCAGCTAATTTTTTGTAAAAATGCTTTCTTCATTCTTGTTATAAAAATAATTTTTATACGTATATCAATTCTTTATTAATGAATGCAAAATTAGACAAAGTAACTTTTTGTAAACATATCTATGGTTTTATTTGCACACGAGAGGTTGGTTTTTGTTAACTGTTTCCTTTTTTTCCCTCTTTTTTCCTTTGTTATGTATTTGTCTCTAATGAGTCAAAAAAAGGGTAGTTTCGAAATCTAATTTTAAATTGTGAATCTTTTTCATGATCAAATTTCGAAGCATGACATTTTTTATAAAAAAGTTGATTTTATTTCGATTTTTAATAAAACCTAATTTAATTTTGTTTCAGTATATTTTGGCGTCGTTTACCAATGTTTCAAAATGATACTTTGTTTTTGTGTGTGTATGAACTGTTCTAAGATAAGGAATTTTTCGACAGGCTTAAAATTAGTTTCGATTATTTAAAGATTTAAAGATTTTGGGCTTTTCAGAAAAAGATTTTTTCTTTGAGTTATCTTATTATATAAATATATAATACAGTATTCAAAAATTTAGAAAAAATTCTTTAAATTATTTAACCCTTTTTTTAATCCTTATGGCAATTGTTTCTACGGGTTTAAGTAAGATGTCTATGAAATGTTTATTCCTTAAAAGATAACACTTGTCCAATATGATCCTCTAATTTGGTTTCTATTTCAAAAAGAAATACATATTTTTTCCGAAATTTTGATTTAAGCCATTTTTTAAAAATTTTCTCTTAAATTATTAATCTGCAGTTTCAAAATTACAAAAAAAGGTATAATAAGATATTTTGTCAAGACGACATTTTCTGCATATTTTAAGGTTTTTAAAAATATGTAGAAAATCTAAACCAGTGCTTACACATGGCAGAAATTTATTCTCGAAATGTATTTGATATAAAACCAGACTTTTTTAATTCAGTAACCCTTTAATCTTAACGAAGTTTATGAATAAATCAATCTGAATAACTACATCCTTATTCGATAGATGTTTCAAGATTAGCTACATAATTATTCAATCCATCATGATTTTTCAGAAAACGTATCAATTTTTTGGGATTAGAGGCAGTGACTTTTTCGAAGGGTCTGCTTCTTACTTTACGGGATTTCTCGAAATTCTGTATTTTATAGCAAGTAAACAATTTGTATTGTTGCAAGATTATCGTAACTCACAAGGTCACAATTTGTTCATTTTCACAATTTATCTTATTATAATTGAGGATTATTATCATGACGCCTCGAGAACTGCACGGTACTCCATAGAGTACTCCGATAGGAGTAGGGACTGTAATTATAAGGATTTAGTAGGCTCAAAATTGACTATGCTTTGTTTTGTTTCCTTTTGTTATGTTATCTGCGGATGGTTGTTAACGGGGAGATGCTTCGAGAGACATCTTGGATGCCAGGAACTACAGAGAACAACGAGAGAATGAGAAACGCTCGACGAGGGCGAAATATAGGACTTCAGAACGCTTAAATTCTCCCGCCAAAACAAGGACAACGAACCTACGCTTTGACAAGTACGTCACCCTTCAAGAGACTTTTGTCAAGATGCCGATTGGATTTGAGGGATATTCTAGGCCATTCCAAAAATTCCAAATTCGACTTCTTCACCTGGCGTGGGACTCTAGAATGCTTCTTTTGAGAAGTTTTTATTCTCAATTCCCCAGTATGACTAGTGGGAATTGTTGAGCCCAGGTCGGGACTATTACTATTGGGATTGCTGGTGCCAGAGTAGATCGTTTGCAGATGACAAGATGAATTTGGGCTGCAGACCGGCGCCAATAGGTCTTACCAGAAAGTAAGGAGACTAATTTTCCACAGATAGACCTACTTTTGGTTAGTAAAATTGATAAATAAAAATAATTAAATAAACTACTGCAATAGCTAGCACCCATAGTAGCCAGTACTGAGGTCCGCTACGTTCACGATGCCCGCCGTCGCGCCAACTCCACCAATCAGCGTACGAGCTACGAAGAGGAGAAGGCTGGGAGAGGCACGAGACGAGACAACGTCCAGAGTTATTCTTTTTTTTCGTTGGTGTTCCCGATGTAACAAGTCGCGAAATTTGAGATTGATTTCAGTTTTCTTTTGAGAAAGTTACTATAGTAATTTTTATAGGACAAATATAAGCTATCTTTCGAGGACTTTTTCTTTTGAGGATTTACAAAGATTATTGAGAGCTCTGAAGAACTGATTTCGAGGATTTTTCTTGGAGATTACTATTGCTGGATATATAACTTCTGATTCACAGTAAGACTCAATGGTCACTTAGATTCATTCTAGGAAATTGATGCGACACATGGCCATTCCTTTTTTTTGATGAAGGAACTTTTTTAGTGTTGCTGTAGTGGTTTTGCTTTTATGAAGTTATTGGGAGAAAATGTGATGGCACGTGGTCGGAACGTAACTCTGTGACTGGTTCTATTCTTAGAGTCTATTATCTTTTAATTATGATTATTATGCTGATTTTGTTGACTTGCTGTTTCTGGTTATTTCGATTGATATTTATTATTCAGTGCCTGTATGATTATATGCCTATTTGATAATGTGACTATTTAATATGTGCTTTTTAAAATGATGTGTTAATTTCTTTGCTCTGATGATTCTTTCGTGGTAATGTGGAATTGATTTGTGATAAAGTCACCTTTTGTGATTCATATTATGACACCACCTATCACTGTTTTTTTCCTCTCTTGAGTTCCCCGCCTTGAAATATTGTTATGATCACCTTTTTTTGTCGATTATGACCACCTCTTTTCTTAGATTGCGATTTTACTCTTTGATGACACATGACCACCCCCTTTTGGGAAACTATAAGCAGCCCTTTTGTTAGATTGTGATTTTTCTCCTTTGATGAGATATGACCACTCAGTTTTGTAAAACTGTGATTACTCCTTTGATAGAATGTGATTTTCCCCCTATGATGAGATATAACCACCCATTTCTGTAATCTATGATTATGCTTTTAATTAAATTGTGACTACCCCTTCTGATCAATATAACAACCCCTTTTTTTAAAGCTGCGACTCACCCTTGATAGCCCTAGTGCTGATCCCTTTGTTGGTAAAATTATGACTACCTCTTATTGCCAAATTATGACTACTTCTTTTTGACAAATTATGACTACCTCCTTGTTTTAATAAATTTTGACTACACCTTTATTAACAGATTATAACTACCCTAATGATTAGGATATTGTCATTATCCCTTTTTGTTCACCCTTTTTTATTCCATGTTTCAGTTTCCACTATGACTACCCCTACTGGATGTGAACGCCCCATTGAGTTTTGTTAACCCCTTGTGCTTATCCCTTATATTCATGTCGATTTCAAAACTGGGTAACTTCTGGAATTAGTAGAGCTGTAATACGAATTTATGTTAGTAACTTTAAGTATTTATTCCTTTTTAAGGAAAAGTCGTGGAGTAAATCAACGAAAGGTCCTAATCTCTTAAATATTAGCAAGGTTAGGATATAGAGTTATCTATATGTATAATTTTGTCTATAATGACATTGTCAATTTGTCTAAATCGAAATTTGTGACCGTAGGGCATCGCCCTGTCAAATGTTAGGGTAAATAATAATGTCACTAAGTTTATTTATGTTGATTTCAAATAAAAAAAATTAAATGTTATTGATTTTATAGTAAATTGATTGACTTTATTTGTGAGTTTAAAGGATCGTCCTCTTTCTCTAATTTTACCGCCGACCACTCTCTCTAACATTGTCCAGATTTTAAAGGCTGAGCTAGTAACAATTGTTCCGGTATGCTGTATATCACGGATGCTTTGATCTAGATTTGAGCTTCATAGTAATTTTCTGAGTATTTAGTTTTTGTTGTGGGTTTTCTGCTGATGTTGAGTTTTACCGTAGAAATTTTCATTATTGCATATTGAGATTTTTGGTTCTTTTTGAGTGGCTACGGAAAGCCTAGCGCCCGACATATCGACTTAAAGAGTTTTCTTCTGGATATGAAGGTCTCGTAAGTGCAGTACCGAAGGTAGATGTTGATTTTATTTCAGTGAATAAAGTAACATTCTCGCGATGGCGCCCAATGTGGGACTAACGCAAAAATTTTTAGAAGAGATCCCTTTAGAAAATTAAAAAAAAATTAATTGGTTAAAAATTTTGGATACTAAATTTGCAAATTAGCATTAGCTCCTGGTAGCATACTTTCGGCTAGAATAGTTGGCTAGATTTAGAATAGGAGTTTACAAAGTTGAAAAATATTTTGTTTCACAACTTGAAATAAAATTGGACCTCAGAACCAATTTAAGTAATCCCCCAAAGCCATTCAAAGAGAAAAAGCCTTAACTTTGTTCAGGATTTTCCACATCGAAGTTCTGAAAAATGTGACTGTGTAATTTCCCAAAAATCGATAAACCCCTTAAATTCGAATAACGCTCTTTATAAATTCGGATTATTATTGTTTCTTGAACCCCTTGAAAATTACTATTAGATTTATAAAATTCTGATTAGAGTCACACGCGTTATATGTTTGAGTTTGATTAGGCTCGATTAAAATAGCAGATGAAGGAAGTCCCAACGATACTTGAATATTTTCATTAAATGAGACAGATTTAGTTGCGGAGCTCGTTTACCGTCAACTGCCTAACGATGGCGTTGTCCTTACCTTGCGTGAGCGGTTATCAAGATTTAAACGCGCTTCGCTTAACGAAACGGAATTTGTAGATCCCGCGGACGAAATAAGATCAAGAAGCTCATCTTTACATGACACACAAGCAATTAGTGAATCGGACGTGAAAAGAGAAACATGGTATCTGGAAAATGCGGTTACGGAGCTTAAAAAGTATAATAACCCAAATAAAGACCGAGTAGACGTTCAAAGTAATGTAGATAAATTCAGGTATATGGAGTCAACGAAAATTAGTATCGCGTGCTAGACTCTCGAACTACCGAGTACGAAAGAAGTAACCACAGTTGTCCTTGACGATAGCTTAGGAGGACAAGCTTCGGTTTTGAGTTTAGATCCGAACCTAAAATCTAAATTACCTTCTAGACTCGAGAAAACTACTGAGAATCATGAGGAAAATAATTTTGATCATTTTAATAAAATTTATGGAAATTTTGCCACCGGCAAAAATAATAAAAATCGTGAAAATTCAAATAATCCCTCGCGTGCGAGTAAAAAAGATTATCCAGTGTCTTTTAACGATGTTTAGGATTTTTTTTTAAGGGATTGGCGTCGTCATTTCTATCATTATAGTTAGACGCGAAATATCGATTTTTAAGAACACGGTTTTGACCCAGTCAACGCGATCTTAACCCCCAGAGATTCGGGTAGAGGCCGTAATGCAGATTTCAGTAGCATGGACTCTCGTAATCGTTCTCGTCGTGAATTTGATTTTCGTGCCAAAAATGTCGAAGATTTATTTTATAATAATCGCTTTAGTCATAATAAACAAAATCAAGATGCTACAAATTCTTATCGCCATACCGAAAATCGTTAGGAAAACCGGAATGATGATTCAAGTACACGAGTGTATTCCAGAGGTCGATTTGATGGAATTAAGGACTAAAGCTGATATCGAAGTGTCGATAATGATTATAAATTTCCTGTAGACCGACTACAAAATACTCCATTTAGACCACAAAACTCTGACCCTAAACTTTTCTTAGACCCCCCCCCCCCCTTCCTCCCCCCACGAGGTTGTAGGACTGCAATACGACCCAATCGACCTCATGTTACTTTTAAGCCATCGTCAGACCCGTTTTATGAAAATACCCCCACCCCGATTATTAAAATGTACCCTACTCAAATCATTATAATACCCAGTTTCGCTCCCGACGCAGTTTGGCCCCGCCTGGTCCCGCTGCTACGTGTGATATAATGCGTAAGTGGAATATTAAATTCTCAAGTACTCGTAAAGAGGACGCGGATAACTATCTCAAGCGTCTAGTGGAAGGTCAAACTATTGTTCCAGTCAATAACACTGTTTTGTTAGGCGTATTAACCTTTTTCCTGTCAGGCATTGACTTAAACTAGTATACGTCTATGCAATCGACGTGGAATACTGTTAATCAATTCGCTTCCGCCTTCAGATTCTAGATTCGGAGACTCAGACTTTCATTTTGAATGAAGTCAAGAGATCCATCCACAAAAGAACTCAAGGGGAATAGGAATCTGTAGCTGATTACCTTACGTGTCTCATTTTCATTCTTGCTCGCCCAATTTTCCCTATTACCGAGGCAGAGGAGATAAGTTATGCCCATTGTAACTTATTACTTCGATATCAGATAACCATACAACGACGAATGGTACATAGTCTTTCACACTTAGAAGAGTTAGCTATTTCGGCGAAAAAGTGTGTTCGGGTCGCTAGAGCTTACAAACCTCCCACGCCACCTGAACGATCTCTAATACTTGATACAGCTTACCGTAAAAATAGATCAAGACAATTGGATAAAAAATTGTTTTTTATTCAGATAGATTTTGTGGAGAGGAAGTGGTGGTATAAAGATGTTCCCCCTTAAATGAGACATACTCCTTACCCCTTTCAAACCAAAAACCCCCGGTACCTTGAACCTTTATCCCCAATAAACCTTTTAAACCTATACTTCAAACCATAATCTCTTATTGATCCTTTGACCGTATACTTTTTAATCCCTTATACCAATAAAACCTTTGGCCAAATACTATTATAACCTTATCCCCAATAAACACTTCCACCTTACGCTTTGAACCCTCATACCTAAAAGACCCATTTTGACTCTATATTTTCGAACCCTTATCCTTAATGATCCCTTCGACACAATCAATTACATACCCTTGTTCCCCAATCAACACTTCGACCCTATAGTTCCCAGAATTTTGGATCCTTACACCCAGTATGCTCATCGACCCCACATTCCTAAAACCCTTACCCTTTCAAGCTTTGAAACTTCTACCTGTTCAAGACCCTGATAAAATCCTACTAAACTTCCTTTAGAACCAATCATCTATGACCCTCAAATTACACCTTTTAACCGTAGCACCAACATAAAGATATTTTGGTTATAGATTATCCCCTTTGATTTCAATTTTTTTCAACGTACATTTTATTTAAAGTTTTTTGTTTATTTTATGTCTATTTTTGTACATATAATTTTAGTCTAAGTGACTTTTGTTTGAGTAGCGAAACTCACCTTATTTTTTTTATAAAGCTGCCAAGGCTAAAGTGTTGGAACATAGGACAATCACAATACCACCTGAGCCACGATGACTCCCTAAAGAAGAATTATTTTATTTAATTGATTAACTTTGTAACTCAGGTTTAAGAATTTTGAATAAATAAGGCTGATAGTTTCAACTAAAGTTCTTCAAGAATCAAATTAAAGAACATTCCTTTTAGAGATTGAATTTCGTATTTAATTACATCATGCCGGAAGTATACAGTAATTTATGTTTGCTATACTATAAGGTCCAGTCATGGAGCTCCGTGCAAGTAAAGTATTGCTCATGGTCCCAGACTGTAAAATATTGAGTCTTTTTGTCAGAATTCATTGCATTGAAATTGATTTTTTTTTCTAAACTTACCTTCAGTTAAAGACCTGTTCGGCCTTCTCCTGGGAGGGCGGAGTTGGGGCGTTGCAAAATTTTTGCAACTCTTAAAGTCGCAGTTTGTTTATTTTCACAATTTTCCTGATTATGATTGAGGATTTTTATCATGATGCCTCGAGAACTGTACGGTACTCCACGACTAGGGACTGTAATTATAAGGATTTAGTATATTTAAAAATTGATTTCGCTTTGATTTGTTTCCTTTTGTCATGTAATCTGCGTATGGTTGCTGACGGCGAGATGGTTTGAGAGACATCTTGGACACCAGGAACTACAGAAAACAACAAGAGAATGAGTGACGCTCGACGAGGGCGAAATACAGGACTTCAGGAT
>JAUELO010000329.1:575645-586087 GCA_032357855.1 Amphibolips quercusostensackenii
TAATTACAAAATTTAAAGTATTATAAGTTATAAAATTTTAATCCGTAGCAGATATCAACCGTTTGGTCCCAACTTAGCTACCTGATTCATATAAATGGCAGGCCCGGCCGATGAGGTCCATAGTTTATACTCTACAGAGATCTGATTATAATACCGCTAAAAAGAGATATTAACAGATAACATCAACTATCTTTCTGAGATATTAGGCCTAAATATTTTTTTATGTAAACTGAAACATCCAAGATGTTAGAATCGTAGAGGGAAACATGCTAGACCTCTGTCGTCCACTTAATGAAGCTTACAGTCAATTTCGTTTAATTCCTTCTTGCGTAGTATGTGAACTTACGGAGAATTCATGATTACTAATATTATAATAAAGAATATTCATAATAATGCTATACATTGTTTAGATAGATTAAAATAGTTGACACAAGTACTGTTTCTTCTTTAAAAAATTCTTTGAGGTAAGAGCGCTCTGTATTGCATATATTTAATAACCACAGAAACTAACCTTCAACATCTAGATGGTTGTTCTATAGTTTAACATTAAATTAATAAACTTTAAACATCTAGATCTTGATGGTAAACATCAATTTTTCTCCGCGCAGGTTGTGCAGGATAATTGTAATAACATTCTACAATATGCTACTGATAGTAAAGATGCAATCTATCTTTGGCCCAGTACCTACTTCTTTATTGGCCACTGACCTTTTCAAATATTTAAAAAAAAAAATTAAATTTTGGTTTTCTAGATGATAAGATGAACTTTCGCAAACCTATTATACGGAAAATGAAAAATGAAAATATAGATAACACGTATATTATAATTTCTGAACATTGACGTGCATTTTAATAACGGAAAAAGAAAACTTTAACTACAGAACATTTGTAATAACATCAACAAGAAGATTTTTTTATATATTGATTTAATGTTTTACTTGAACTACTGAACGTTTTACCTTATCTAAGCCAACGGATTCCTTGAATTCAATATATTCTAGATTCACCCGTACGCTATGAGAAATTTTTCACCGTGTATGAAAACTTCTGTTAGAAATCTTATGTTTATATATTTTCTGAACAAACAGGATTGCAAAACTTTTGCGTGAACTGGTTGAATTCGTTAGTATCTGTGTGAGTCACGATAAGCGCCGCGAGCAACGGAAATCTCTCGATAGAGTAAACAGGGAGGAAATTCGAAGTGACAAAAAGCAAGAAAATGACACTTACTTTGCGCCGCACCACCTAAAGAGTACGTCGTCGTATCGCAAAAATGTTAGGAGTTTTTCCTAGATTTTATGAGAATAAGCATTATGAGAAGCTTTACGATAAATGCTTTTCTGACGCTATACGGCGCAGTGCGCCCCTTTGCCTTTGTCCCATGGCGCCATACCGTGAAATACGAGGTAAGTCGTTTTACACCAGGCCAAGCGAAAGCTCAAGA
The DNA here is from genome assembly GCA_032357855.1 of Amphibolips quercusostensackenii. Lineage (NCBI taxonomy): Eukaryota > Metazoa > Arthropoda > Insecta > Hymenoptera > Cynipidae > Amphibolips > Amphibolips quercusostensackenii. The sequence continues at coordinate 577,090 of JAUELO010000329.1, forward strand.
CAAGCGCAGAATTCTCGTCTTCCTGAATCGCATAACGGGATATCAAAGATCGAATGCACTCAACGAAGGGAATATTTTATATTTCCGCAAATTCCTTGCTTCATGCGAAATAACGTAATATTTTTATTCGGGTCACATCACTTCCGATATAAACTCTACTTCACAACCAACACCAGTTCCAGAGTCTATCAGGAGATACAGCAGCGTGGCAGCTAAGCCTCATTTTTAACATTCCCTGACTTTTCCCTGATCATCCCAAAATAATTTTTCATTTTCCCTAAACATTAATATTCAAAGACCAAAATTTTAATCTTGTAACATTCTTCACATAGTTTTTTATAATTGAGATAAAATGAATTTAAATATTGTTGCTTCATAGAAAAAGCTTTGTAGAGGTGAAAACTGCTGAAAGTACTCAATTTTTCTAGGTCAATGTTTCTGAATTGAAAATTTTTTAATGCAATGTTCTAAACAATTGTCTATATATATATTTGTCTCTGTAGATGTCTGACATTTTTGCAAAGACGATCACTTGAAGACGATTGCACATCAATTAATGAAATTTGCAAGACTTATTATCACCTCCAATACTTCAAAACTGACTGAAGGATCTCTAAAATAATTTTTTACCTTTTTTAGCGCTTTATAATATTTCAAGAAATTAGTTTTTTTATAATAAAAACTTTTTTCATTAACATTAAATTTTAACAACATTTGAGTTAATGCAAGAACATAAAAGATTCCTTTGATTCATAATATTTAAAATAAAGGTTTTTAGAGTTAAAACATTGTCAATAACTTTTTTTAAAATTGATGCACCGTCGAAAACTTGCTTGATTCAAGACAAATTAATTAACCTATAACATTAATACATTGTATTGAAGGGTACGGGAGTAATTGTAATTTCTGTAATTTGAAAACTGTGTCATTTACAGAAAAGCTTTTTTTATTGACATAGTTCGAAGTTTATGCAAAAACAAAAAATGCTTCCTAATTCTGAACAATTTCATTTACCTATTATTATTTTTTAATTATGGCCTTTTTAATCGCAATCAAATATATTTCCTTATTAATTATAACGGAAAAACTAAGTGCCTATTAAATTAATACAATAATATTGTAAATACAAACAAAGTGAGAACACCCGAGATTGAATTTACAGCAAGTTTGATTTACGGTCAGTGGTAGCATATTCAGCCTATAGTTAGGTCGCTAAAATAATTTAACAATTTTTTAAAAAATAAATAATAATAGAAAATCGAAGCAATTAAAATTTAAAAAAAACTAAACGATTCTGAATTGAAAACGTTCTGAATCAAACAATTTTAGATCAGTACAATTTTGAATTATGAATCTAATGAAAAGGAGTTGATCCTCTATAATTTCTAAAAAATCTTTCTATATTGAATAATTATAAATAAAAAAATGTTATATCAGAAGCTTTAAAGATTAAAAGTTGTCAGACTACAATTTCAAAAATTTTACTATGAAAGAAGGGTTCCTTTACTCTCGTTATAGAATGACATAGCCAAATACCAAATAATCCCGACACTATGACTTACACTTTTCTTAAAATGCTGCCTGATTTGAAAAGAAATTGGTCTTCTTTTCTATTCCCTGATGCTTAACGATGTGACATTTTTCTGTACATCTAAATTTTAAATATAAAATTTCTGAATAAAAAAGAAGTATTTTAATATCTTTATGTCATAATAATGTTAAGAAGAAATTGAAGCTTATTGTACTAGAGTAGGGCTTACCAGCAGTTCGTCATTGAGTGACACGACTGACAGTGTCAGTCGCGGAGGCTAGGTCAAATAGCCCCCAAGAAATCTTTGTCGAACTCGACCCTGGTCCTTTACTAAGTTTACTTCACTCTGGCTACCTACTGAGCGTAACGACCCTATCATTTGTACAGTTTGTTGGATTCCTGGAAACCAAAGAAAAAAATTACATAACAGCTTTTTGTCAGTCAGTCACTTGTCGCGTCAGTCCACACCTGTCAAAAGTAATGAGTCCTGTAGTAAAGTATCAAAATCTCTTAAAATTAGGTTACAAATGACTTTAGCGAAATGAAATGGAATGACCCTGTAATAAGTTGCAGTAGCGAAACACTCTCTACACGGACAAGAATGGATGGTCAATCTAAATATTCAGGTATTCAGACTTATTATATTTTGGGGTCAACTTTAGGACAGCCTTCTAGATGATCAAAGCGACTATCTCTAGAAGATTAAAACAACAGGTTTGAATCGGTCATCTCAAAGAGTCGACTTTATCATCTCCGAGGAACGACTCGACCATCCAAGTGGGACGAACTGATTATCATAGACGTACAATTTAATCATCACAGAGGGTTCATTTGATTTTTTCGGGTGGTCCACTGGACCATTACAAAGGGATGAATTGATCATATCCAATAGTCGACCTGACCATCTCAGAGGGTCAATTTGATTATCACATAACTTGTATATATGTTGTCCTTTTACCTAAGTTATACATCCATGTGATAAAATGACATAGTTCTAACAAATTAATTGCTGACCGTTGAGTGACGCCTTTGTCTTTAATCCCTTAGAAGCATCAAATTTGACGTTGAAAATTTTAACAAAAAGAACCCAATCCATAATTATTGATGCGCAAAGATTTACTTTTCACGAAGGGTCATCTGATAATTAGTGCGCATGGTCGAAATGATTAAATACAGGATGATCGCATTGACCATCTTGGAAGGATACCTTGATTATTCTTATAGTAAATATAAACTTCTTCTAACATTCAGACTGACCATAAAATGAGAGTTCCTCTGACTATGTCTAAAAAATTATGGAAGGCTTTTTCGTTCATGTCGAAGAACTGACTGTCTAGATTTTCAATCTATAATTTCAGCCCTTCATTTTCCTCCGTGTCAGGTTGTATGAGACTTTGTCATGAATTGTGAATTCCTTAAAGATGTTTGCGAAGCTCTCAACCAGTAATGTATGTCAGCAAGTAAAGTACTCGAAAGACATAGTGGAACACCTAATAATTCATTGTCTCAGATCGATACAAGTTATGTGGGCATCCATAAGAGTTTTTACCTCTTAAGAAGCACTACTTAAAATCCACGTAGCCCGAGAAACGTGGCTGTTAGCAAGCGAGGGTGGAAGATGCTCTGGAGTTGAGTCAGCGTCACCTGTGGTCCTTCCGTTGTTTAGCCAGTGCTTGACTTCCGCCTCGTAGCACCACTTATGGACTGCCACATCAAGTTCGCCTTAGAGTCTTCGGAGAACTTGGCTACCTACTCTCTAGAATACCCGTCGTCCTTTTTTACTTTTTTCTTTTTCTTTGACTACTTTTCTGATCTCTCGAAGATTATTTTTCCAGCTAACATTCTGTAAGTACATGGCTCTAACAGTTGCAGATTTTTTTATTTTTCTCACTAGTGCGACGTGACTGAAGGGTCAATCCATTTCTGGAATATCATATTTGTAGGAAGGTTTAGCGATTTTTATGAAACTTTGTGGAACTTTAGGGCTGGGAAAGCGAATTTTTTGGTTTTAAGAGTTTTCTGAAGATTCGAAAAATCAGTGAGATAAAGGATTTCAAATTTTGTGACCAGGCTTTTTTTGAAACACCGTACCTTCCAAACCATTCATCTCTTTCAGTAAAAAATTCTACTATTTGGTTGAAAATTTAATTATTTTGATAAAAATGCAATAACAATTAAACTACCAGGTTAAAAGTTTAATTTTTTTAAAAATTAATTATTTTTGTTGAAGATTTATTTCTTTAGTCGAAACTTTAAACATTTTAAAGAAAATTTGTTGCATTTTTTGGTGGATATAGATTTATTTCAACTTAAAGTTAACTTTTCACTATTTGCTTTTAAACATATTTTTGTTAGTTTGAAATTCAACAATTTGTTTAAAAAGTTCGTCTTATTTAGTTAAGAATTTTAGCACGAATTAAAAATGTTAATCGTTCTTTTTTTGCAATCATCTTTTTGGTTGAAAAATAAACTTTTAGGTTAAAAATTAAATTTTTTGGTTAAATTCTGTTCTCTTTTCTTAATTTTCTTTACGGAGATTCATCATTTTAGTTGAGAATTTATCTCTTTAATTGGACATTTTGCTTAAAGTTCGTTTTTTTGTTGGGGCAAAAACTTTATTTTCTCCGCTGAAAATGTAATCATTCTATTTTTTTATGGAAATTGTTTTTTTATGGTTGAAAATTTAGGTATTTTCTGGAAAACTTAGGTGAAAAATTACTTCTTGGATGAAAAATCATTTTTTTAAACTACTTAGTAAAAAATTAATGTATTCTGTTGAGAATTCGTCTATTTAGGTAAAAAATTACTTTTGACTTATAAAAATTCATCATTTTTGTTGAGTATTTGTGTATTTAGTTAAAAATTCATTATTGGTGAAAAATAAACTTTCTGGTTAAAAATTCCTCTATTTAGTATAAGAGTTAATTGTTTTCTAAAACTCTGGACTTTTCAGCTTGAAAACTTAACTATTTTGTTAAAAATTCCTCTACTTGCGTAAAAATTTTTTCTTGTTTGTTGAGTTTGTCTATATGGTTGTGTATTCAACTGTTTTGTTTAAATCTTGTTTTTTATAGCTGAATTTAACTGGTGGCTATTTAATTTTTTTCATATTTAGTTTTTTTAATTGTAAATTCAACTGTTTAATTTCTTTTTAAAAACTTATCTTTTTCAGTTAAGAATTCAACTGTGTGGTTGAAAATTCAACTGTTCAAATAAAAATTCACGTGTTTTGTCGCGAATTGATGTGTTTTGTTAAAAATTTATGTATTTTGTTAAAAATGTGTCTTTTGATAGAAAATTTGTCTTCTAAGTAGAAAAGAATTCTTTATTGTTAAAAATCCATCGTTGTAGGTTAAAAATAATGCTGTTTGGGAAAAATTAATCTTTTTTGCTAAAAGTATAATCATTTTTTAAAACTTTTAACTATTTCGTTAAAGTCATCTTTTTTATTAAAAAATTAACCTGTTTTCTTCAAACAATTCTTTCACTTGATTAAAAATATCTTCTTGAAAATCCTTCTTTTTGTCTCAAAAGTTTATCTATTTGGTTGAATTTTCAAATACTACATATCTAATTAGGTAAGTAAAGAAGTAGTTGATATATGAATTATGAAAGTATATGAAAGAACAGTGAAGTATGTAAAAAATTAATATATTTGATTAACTTTTATCATTAAAAATCGTTTATACCAGTGGGGAAGGGACCCACATATCAGTAGGATGGTGCGGTCTGAGAGACCACACACGTTCATACTAATTTGTCACTTTTTGCTCCGATGAGAGATAATCAAGGCGTAAAATAAAATAAAAAAATACATAATACGTAAATACGTATTTTTGACTTATTAAGCCTTTTTCAGGACAACACAACTTAGTGTTAAAATAACACGGAAAGATTTAATAACTGCCTATATTTTGTTAGTTATTATTATTATTATTATTGTGGCAATTTTTATTTTTACTGTAAAGATAATATTCTAGGTTAGATAGATAGTCGATAGATCGATAGGTCGCAGGGGGCATAAGGCCCAACGTAAGGGAGGGGATGATGAGGGAGGAACGCACAGAGAGTCAGTACTCGAGTGATGGCCTTACCGAGAAGTTCTTATATTGTATTGTATAATTGTTTGTTTCATTAAATATTGTTTTAACCAAGTTGGTAGTTATTATTGACTATACCTACGTCCAGATCCAAGCCTAACTATTTCTTTTTAAATAGTCAACATTATATTTATCCCTTTCCCTTTAAGGGTAGATGATACTCACTCGATGAAATCGAAAGAGTATCAAATAGTGCTTAATTAGAATTATCTAATTGTGAGAGTAGGTACTGTGAATGTATTAACTATTTGAATTAAAGAGGATTATTGTTTTTCTAAGCTCATTAGTGATTCTTGATTGAAACAGAAATAATAGAGAAATGAGAATTTTCTGAGAAAACAAGGCAAGAAAATCACTGTTTATAAATCAAGAGGGGCAGAGGTAAGTAGTACTGGCCATCTTAATAATTATGGTCCCCATGCAGGTTGTTGTACACGAAACAAACGGGCATTTAGCGAACCGTGACGAAGACATCCGGTCACACGCCCTACACGCAAGTACTTCGTTTCAAGACCAAGGAATAGATAAAGGTACGGGACAATGAGAGAATAAAGGTGAAGGAAAAAACGAAGGAAACTGGAGACGCGATTTCTTGGGTCGGTTCCTACAACAAGCATCCATTACGCTTATGTTCAAGATGCAAACCGATACGTTATTCTAACGGATGAATCCACTTTCAGCCATTAAATAATCATAGGAGATAAGAAAAGGATTTTTTTTCTGGTGATATTCTAAAATACAATAAAATTTTTTCTGACCCTTCAGAAACTTTTGTGAATTTCATTTTTTATTGAAGGACGACTGCCAAAATGTTCTGTACTTTGAGACTCAGTCATTTTCCACTATTTCTTTGCATAATAGATTTTTTCTAAATTTATCTAATCTTAGTAAAGTATATTAAAACACAATTTAGTAAAGTTTAAAAGGTTTTCATGACTTCGCCGGAAAATTGATAATAATAATCAATAAGTGTTTGCAGCTAAAATATTTTTTTCGAAATATGATACTTTTGTTTTTTATTCCTGTTTTTTTATTATAAATTGCTTTGTTTTATTAGCTGAAGTTTACAAACGCATAAGCATAATTTAAGGCACGCTTCTGATTTCGAGTGAAAGCTTAAGATTAAACAGTTGTAAATTAAAAACTTTAAACAATTAAACTAATCCAATTTTTAACCAATCTGTATATTAAAAATACTTATATTTGTACACATCTAAAGACTTGAAGAATATGTGAATGAGAAAAATTTTATTTTTAGATTTATTCATTTTAATAATTTCGATACAGCGCATTTAAAAATTAAAATTGATCAATTTCATTATTTGAAAGTGGACTATTTTCAAATTTATAACATATAAAATTTAATCATTTTAAATTTCAAGTGCTAAAAAGTTGCACAATATGCAATTTATAGCCTTTAATATTCTGTAATTTGAAAATCATCGCTTTCAAAATCTACAAATTAAAATTTTTTTACTTCTTTTCAACATTTAGGGTTTTATATTCACGGCAATAAAAATTTTTTAGATCCAAATTACACTTAGAACATTGTACAAAAATAATGGAAAAGCTTAAGGAAGTGAAATTTGTTGCATGCAAATTAAATTGTGTTTTAACAAAAACCACGAAAAGAAAATGATACAGTATCTTTCGAAGAACAAACTAAGCCGTCACTAAAGAAGATAGTATGCAAATTATAACTTTTTAAATGAATTTTTCTACAGTATGCTTAGATTTTTTAAAAAGAATTTGAATTTAAAAGGAACATCTTTTAATGTAATATCTTTAAAAAAATGAAAACATCAATTTCAAATTCCAACTTTGAGAGCTACTTTTCAAATTATTGTAAATTTTTTTTTAATTGCATGAAAAATGAAACCATACAAAAACTAGCTATTGAAATTGAATTGTTGTTGATTTGGTAATCAATAAATCGAAGGGAATTACTTTAATTAAATCATTGAAATGTGAATCATTTACATTATTATTAACTAAATAATTTAAAATAATCAAGTTTAATAATTGACAATTTGAATATTTTAAATTCAATCCTTCTTAAATTATTTTTTAAGTAATTAAATTGTACAATTTAAATTTGTACCATCAACTTAGTAAATATAAATTTCTAAATAAGTAGTAATCACATTTGATAATGAAACTTATTTTGAAATCTTCCTAGAAATTATTCATAAAAAAGAAAATTTCGATCGTAAAGAATTTTTGATTATTGTGAAATAATTATGTTCTTAAAATTTTGATACCATAGTATGATTTTTTATCTTTTTAAGAATTTTATGGAAATTTTTTCACTTTAGATGAATTAAAAAAATACAGAAATTTTTAATTAGTTTAAAAGATATTTAGAAGTTATGGAAAGATTTGAAAGTAATTTAAATTTTGAGAAGATTCTCAACAATTTTTAGCAAAATTGTAATTTTTAATTTTGTCGGTAAAAGAAGCTGTTTAAAAATTTTGAAACAATTTAAGATAATCGAAAATTTTTCGGAAAATTTTGAGGAAAATTAAAAATAATTTTTTGTTAAAAAACTGAACTTAGAAGTGAAAGTAAAAGATTTCAAAACATTTTAAACGATTTCCTCAAAATTAAAAAAAGAGTGTAATATTTAGAAACTTTTTATAAATTTAAAAATAATATAACTTATAAAAAGACTTTAACAAATTAAAAAAAAATCAAGGTTTGTTAAGAATAGAAACAAAAATTTAGAAGCCCTTTGAAAATTTGAAAAAATTTTAAGAGAATAAAAAAAATAACTCAAGATTCTTAGAATAGTTTTAAATTTTTCTTTATTTTTAAAACATAAAACAAGAACCAGGCATTTAATATTTGATAAGTTTTTTTGACTTATTGACTATTTCAAACTTTATGCGCTAAAGAATTTTCTGTGCATATAAATGGCAAATAACTCTCAAATTATTTTTTTCTTTTAGAGATTAAGCTGTACAAATTAAAATTTTATTAACAGATATCTTCTTTCATATTTTTAGATTATTAATTGAAAATGCAATTTTTTGTGCACTGCGGCACGCGTATAATATTTATGTATATGTATATATTTTTTTTAATACAATTTTTTCAAAATAATTTAAAAAAGAGAATATAATTTTTTAAATTAAGGACCTAAAAATTTAAAGATTGTAGAACTATTTTTTGTAATTTGAATAATTTTCTATTTGAAAATATTCCAAAATATTAAACATTTTTATCTAAACATGAACAATTAGAATTGAAAGGCTTAATATTCGGCAATTACAAACATTGGAATTATATAATAATAGATTAATTGCGTTCACGATGATTCATTACAATAAAATAAAAGAATTTTTTGGGCCTCAATCGTCGGCATAA
>JAUELO010000329.1:601017-615611 GCA_032357855.1 Amphibolips quercusostensackenii
AATGTCTAGCTTGTGAGACGGAACCAGACATCATGGTCTTAAAGACATATTGAAGCTATCCAAGACAAAATCAAGACCAAATATTTTTACCCAGGAGGATAAGGCTGCATACTCTGAAAGGTCACCCGGTATCCCAGAGTCATCGTTTAAGACACCTCTCCTAGGTTCTATTGAAGAGAAAAATTTAATATTATAATCATTGACATATTATATATTTACAATTCGAATCCATCGAAGGAAGTCCTGTGTGCTTTAATGTCTCACTTGTTCCACAAATTGCAAACAAACAAAAATAGGTTAATCAGCCGACGTGAAGTCAAATAAATTAAGCTTAAACAACTTAAATAAATATACGTGTAAAACAGATAATTGGTATAAAAATTAATGACCTCAAATGCAGCAATCATCACTTTCGCGATCGTAAAATATTCAATCATTTTCGTTTTTTGTGTAATCAACACTTTGAACATTTATTTGTTCGGATCATTTATTTGTTTTCTTTTTTAAAACACAATTCATTTGATTAACCTTTGGATGATTACAGTGCTTTTTATTCACATTTGTTGCACAATTAACTAATTAGCAACTAAGCCAATAAAGTTTGGTATAAGATTTACAATTCGATTGGTCGGAATATTTTACAATTTGATAGTAAAAATATCTTCTTGAAATACAAAACATAAAAAACAGATAAATTTGAATGAAAGAAGCTGATTGTGTAACTTCACTTATATGGCATAACTTGCAACAAATACATTATGTTGATGTAAGTACAGATACTAATTCACCTTAGCTTTGAAAGATGATAGCGTTTTCTAATATATAAAGAAAAACATTTTTTTAAGTGCTTAGAAAGCCTGTTAAATCTTTTGTTAAATAAGTCTTTGTTAAAGCAATTTGACATTATAAATATCAAATTATTAAGCGCGAAAGACAAACATTATATTTCGATTTTGAGGGTATTTTGGACACTAAATTTAATTTTTGGCAGAGCCTAGGAAAATAAATTGAATAATTAGATCCATAGAAATCCGAATTTAATGTTTGTCTTTCTTACGTAATAATTTATTACTCACATGGCTAAATTCCTGCAACTAGGGCCTATTCAACGCTATATTTGACAAGGTTCAATACAGTTAAAAAAATATATTTTTAGCTATATTCTGGATAGCGCTATCATCTTTTAAAGGCAAGACTAGTTTTGTTTTGATTACCCGATTACTGGTCCGATACCATCCGTCAGTACTGTATATTCTTCTTGTAATTTGATAACTGGATTACAAAAATTCTTTGAGATTTGCTAAAGTATTATAATATAATTTTCATTTTCCTTAAAATGAAAATAAAAAACATACTTTTACCATGAAAAAGACATAAGTACAATAATCGATTCACGAATTGGACTATGCAAACAACTAATGTGACAAATAATTTTAACCCAGTCTCTGAGAGTTACAATTTAAATATTAGTATAAAAAAATTTATGTATAGTTTCAATATTATTTTTATTTAATTATTTTTATTATTATTATTACTAAATAGGGCTCCACCTATTTTTATAAATTTCGTGTGAAATTGAAGTACAATACACAAGAAAAAGAAAAACATCCTATTCATATACAATTTTCGATTAAATTTGGTTCCGGAAACAAAAGTTGAAAATTCATTGCCTGATATAGTACTTTATAAATATAGTTACAAATCAAAGCTAATATCAAAAGGTTATGGTGAATTCAGATCCATTACCATCACTTAGACATTTACATTGATGCAGCTGCAAAACGGATTGATATATTATATTTGTCAATTAAAAATCGCCTTGAAATATTTTTATCTGTGAGAAGTCCATTTACTACAGTTAAGAGGTTAAATAATGAAAGCACTTGTTTTTCATATATTTCTTTTTTGTATATTTTTCTTATTGCAAAATATAATTTTGCATCTGAAGTTGGATTACAATATTAAAAGCAGATAATTTTCCATTAAGACATTACTATTACATCGAGATATACTTTGATTTGTTTGGAGAGTTTTAATCCGACTTTGAAGTAAAAAAGAAATTATGTTTCAGTTTTCTATTTTTCTAGCATTTTGAAATAATGGTTTTAACGTGCTTTGACTTGGGGGGCTTGCGAAACGACGCCGAAAATCTTTTGGTGCTGACAAATCTGAGTATACACCGATAGCTATACCCTGAGCTGGCTCAATTACAATGTTCGTTCGATGGTTTCTATTTATCTTTTGTATAACCACATCTTCCTTTTCATTATACATTGCACGAATAGTATGATAGTCCCACCATCCAAGGATGGTTCCAGCCTTTTCTACTAAGTCTATATTATCAGGGATTCGAACCATCCCATGAGCAGGTGCCGGGAAGTAGTGAAGATCAGAACGATCTGCTTGTGTAGATGAAATTATGGTGTAACCATTAATTTTCAGACTGTAGCAAACTGAAACATCCAAACAAAGATTTTTATGTTAATAAATTTGTAGCTTTTTAATATAAATATGATATAAAGGTCATGCGTTTATAAAGAAGTCTTGTTTATATCGATGAAGCACGATCATATAAAGTTAAGCTTCTTGTTATAAAAATAAGAAATACATATACTATTATATTTACCAATAGAATCAATGAGCATCGCTAAAGCGAAGACTTGAGTACCAAAGCCCTTCATTTTTTGTAACTAGAAAAAATGATTAACGATGAAATTCGTGATCGCAATGTAATTATTGCGTATTCTGCAAAATATTTCAGTATATACGAGTATACTAGCTCGCTTTGTTATTCATGCTACTAAATTGTCCAACTATTTATAAGATGGACTCAAGGCATAAAGCTTATTTTACTGAGAAATTTATTATTTATTATCCGGTTATTTTTGTCAAGGTATGACAATGACTTTCTACGATTTAGAGAGGCAAAATTTACTTTTGTGCTGCGTTACGTTATCATGTAGACTTGTATTTGCTTTACGTGTCGCAGAGACTTAGGGATATTGATATAAATCGTGCAATCTTATGAAAGTTCGTCAGAGTTTTTATCTTTTAAACCTTTAAATTGATGAGCTGAATTGTACAAGCTTGTGCAAACTGTGTCTAGAACAAACATTTGCTTATAACGAAGTATATCGACATATATTCACAGTTTAAAAAAAGATTCAGGCATAACAGATTTTTGTTGACAGAACATTATCTATGCCGAGGCTTCAGTTATATTTGCTCTGCCTCTTGCAGAAGATTAAGAATTTTCTAACGGAGCTTGGAGTCGTGAAATTGAAAAAAAAAATGTTTTTGCACTCAGCAAGTTTAAAATAAAATATTTAAAATCTGACAGATATTTTCCAATCCTGACCTATGTAATTTTATAGAAAAGATTACAATTCTTATATTAAATGTAAGTAGCAATATTTAAAACCTTGAAAAATATTTGTACAGATAAATTAACAAAAATAATTTAATTTAAAACATATACATCAAACATGTTTCTGTCAAAACGTCAACGAAGTTAATTTTGTTAGAAAAAATAGTTAATAAAACTGCTTCCTTATTTGCGAGTATATAAATTCTTAGTGAAGCTGACTAATTGTGGCTGTAGGGAACTATAAAATGAGTAGTAATTTCTAGTACTTTCTTTGGTTACATTATCCAAAGAATCAGTTATTTTTACCAAATTTTTACTAATTGTAACTTAGAAAAGTGGTAAAAACTTATTCCATGATTTACCAGAAATTTTTGTCAGTGTGTATGTTTCAAATAAAAGCCTCGTTTTTGATCGACTGTTATTTCTTCCAAGACTTCGCATATCGTTATTTACATTAGACTTATCAAATTTAACTTTTGTCAAACAAATTGCACATACTGGCATAGCAGAAAGTTAGTGGGTGACCTGGAAATAGGTTATTTGGTCAATGAAAGTAGGTGAGGAAGTTCCTCAAATTAAAACCTTCCCACATGATAACGTTGTGCAACAATTATTTCGGAAAAAAATTTAGGGCAGCTTCAAAAGACACTAAAAGGCAAAATTTGAAAGATAAAATCAATTACGGCCTTCTGAGTAAAATTCAATCAATTTAACGTTTGAAAGATTCAGCTTATTTTCACAATATTTCAGAAAAACTTTAAAGTCTTCCACAAAACCTATAAAGTACATATTGCAATATATAGATTTCGAATTAATTTATCCAAAGAGCGCTTGCTGTTTTGACGAAAGTATGAGGACAGAACATAGAGCTTTAAAAAATTAAAGAAGAGCGCATTGCAGAAGAAAACATTGAATTTAATTTAATTTTTATGAATTTTTTTCAAGATTTCAGAAATGATCAGAAAATTAATGGTTCATTTCTATACAAAATACATCTGAGTTACTTACATTTTAGGACTATACAACTGCTAGTAACCGCAAAATATTAAAAATGTCATGAATAATGATGTGATAATAATAATCTATTTCATCATGTATAACATTCATTTACTGTTAATTCTTTCTTATATATATTTTTAGAGACCTGATGTGAATATTTTAGCTAAACGATAAAATTAATGAGCTGCAAGTATATTGTGGAAAAATTTTAAAAATTTCCTTACAATTTATTAGAAATGATTCATTATTTTCTAAAACATATGAAGTTGAATGATATCTACAATTTTTCTGGGATTTCTCCCAAAACTTTAATTAACGTCTCCCAGAATTTGGGAATATTTCATTCAACCTTGACCACTCACTGTAAATCCTACTAAATTTCGTGCAGTGTGGAAGAAATGTTATCTTAATATTCGGAAGATATTTTACTCTGAAAGTGATGGTCAATTATTCTTGTGTTTAAATAAATGATCAATCATATGCGATAGCTCTACAAGTTATACTGAACTTCCGGAGAGTGTGCAGAAAATTCCTTAAGAAACTTTTTACATTGTGGTCTTAGAGGTGCAGATTTCCTTCGATATATAAAAAGGACGTCGTAATCCAGATAAAAGTAAAATATAGATGAATTTTATTAGCATCTCATAGACACGGACAAAAACCCTTATAGTGGGGATTGAATGTCCGTCCTTTGTATTTTTTTTTTCCTAGAGGGGCGGTGATAGGGTCGGGAAGTCGGGAAAGTCAGGGGAGTAGAATTATGGGAAGAGGGAAGAAGTGGAGAAAAAAAGGAGATGGGAGGAGAAGTAAGAGAAATAAGGAAAAGCAAGGAAAGGAGAGAGAAGGGTGATCAGGGGAAGTCAGGTCTCAAAAGTAGGCGATGGTCTATTCCGCCCCAGATACCTACGTACAGTTCTCCCACTGCGCGGCTTCCCCTCAGGCAGCCGAACTGCTGCCACCGAGTTTGGTCAAAGGGAGTCCCTTGTACCTAATGAGCACCAAAATGCGGAATATACCATTTTTTTTAATTCAGCACTTAGTTATTCATAAATATAACATTCGGAATCTGCGAGTTGTATCGATTCTAACGATATGTTATTTAACTTGAAAGGTTCAAAATAAAATATTAATTTTTAAGTGTATATAAAATTTTACAGAAATTTTTTGAGTAAATTTTACTCAAATATACTGCAGTAGCCGTTATTTCTTTAGCGAAATATTTAACTTCAATTAAATTATAAAGATTTCGAAGTATTTCACAGAAAATTAAAAAGAGTTAAAAGATTTAAAAATATTTCAAGGCACTTTTTGAGATTTACAAAAATTCAAAAGATTGAAATCCTTTAAGATATTGCAAGGGATCTCTAGAGATACAAAAAAATTTCAAAAAACTTCTTAATATTTAAAAGGATATCTAGAGGTGACAAGGAATTTCAAAAGATTTCAAATATTTCAAAATATTTTCAAAAAATTCTAGAAGTTTAGAGAAAGTAGACAAAATTCGAAAGGTTTCAAATTATTTAAATAGACACCCAAAGAATTGTAAAAACTGCAGAAGAAGAGAAAAATCAATACTAAGCCAAAAATTAAAAAGTTGCATTTTCAGGTAAAAAAATAATCATAAAAAAAGCAAGACTTTTTAACAAACAGTAACATTTTTCACCAAAGAGATAAATCTTTAAACAAAAAAAGAACTACGAAAAAAGAGTTTCTCTTTCCACCATGTAGCAAAATTTTCGACCAGAAAAGATAAACATTTACCAAAATGATCAACTTCCAACTAAAAATGGACTATAGTTGAATTAACAGTTGGCAGAATTTGTTTTTGAACAAAAAATATTACAACAAGACAGTCAAATTTTGAACAAAGAGATAAATCTCCCAACAATGAAATTAATTTTTGATGAATTTGTTCAACTTTAAAACAAGTAGCTTAAATTCTAACCAAAAAGATCAAATTTTAACCAACAAAATTAATTTTGATCTGAAAGTATTAAATTTCCAACTGGGAAAGATTTTTTAGTCAAAAATGATACAAAATTTTAACCAAATTGTTGAATTCCCAAACCAAACCTTTTAATTTTGATCCAGAGGTTCATTTTCAAAGAAACAGTTAAATTTTTTACTAAAAAAGTTAAATTATTAACTAAAAAGTATGAACTTTCCACAATATTGTTCAACATGATTTTTAACCAAATAGTTGAGTATTCAACTTAAAAAGGATAAATTTACAAACAAAAATGGAATAGTTACATTTTCAGTATAAAAAAGTCATTTTCACAAAAAAAAAACTATTTTTAGCAGAATATTTAAATCTTCAACCTAAGAAATAAATTAAAATTTTATTTTCTTCTCGACTAAGACATATTGCTTGGTAGAAAATTTAACTCTTTTATGCAAAATTAGTATATTCTTTCTAATTAAGCTATTTTTTATTCAAAATTAAACTCTTTTTAGGTTGAAATATAAAGTATAACATGTTTATTCTGAATTCATCTTTTTTTTCAAAAATTAACTTTTTTGGTTGAAAATTCTTCTGTTATGGTGAAAAATTAAAGTATTTAGTTATGAACGAACTTTTTTGATGAAAATTGAAACTTTTGGGTTAAAAATTTAACTCTTTTGTAAAGAATTGGTCATTTTGGCTTAAGAATTGAACAATTTAGTTAGAATTTTTTCTTTCTTAGCTGAACATTTTTAATTTGTTAAAATACAAAAGTCTTGTTTTAATTTTTTTTTACAGAAATTGTTTTTTTTTGGTTGAAAACGCAACTGTGTGGTCGAAAATGATTTAATTTGGTTGAGGACTCAAGAATTTTGTTTAAAATTCGTCTTGTGGTAGAAATTTTTTTTTGTTGAGAATTAATGCCTTTTACTTAAAAATTAAACTAGTTGGTTCAAGGTTGAACAACTTTTTTAAAAATTGCTTCTTGGGTGAAAGATTGATTTCCCTTGTTGAGAATTTATCGATTTTGAAACCTCATCCACTTAGCTGAAACTTAAACTACTTTGTTCAAATTTTATTTTTCTGATGGAAGTTTTATAATTTTTTTTAGATTTTTATCTCTTCAGTTGAAAATTCAACTATACCAATTATGGTTAAAGAACGAATTTTTTTAGTTGACAATTTAACTTTTAGGTTAAAAATTCAATTCTTTGTTGAATGATAATTCTTTTCGGTTGAAAATAAAACTGTTGTGTTAAATAGATTCTATTTTTGGTTAAACATTCATATTTTCTAGTTAAGAATTCATGTATTTAGTTGAAAATTCACTTTTTTTGTTGAAAATTAAACTAAATAGTGAAAAGTTGAACTACATTTTTAAAATAATTTTTTTTTAGTTAAAAATTAATTTCTATGTTTGAACATTTAATTATTTTGTTAAAAAACAATATTTTTTTGTTGAAAACGATTTTCTTTAACTAAAAATATAAGTATTTTATTTTCAGTTAAAAATTCATTCTTTTATGTTGAATACTCAACTGCTTAGTTACCAACATGTATTTTGTTGAAAATTCGTCATTTTAGTAAAAAAAATAATCTTCCTGGTTGAAAGTTGAATATTGTTAAGAAATTAAACTTTTTAGTTGATAATTGAACTTTTTCAGTAAAAAATTCAACTATTTTCATATAAATAAACTTTTAAAATAAAAATTGAAATTTACAGTTCGAAAATTCAACTATTTTATAAAAAATGTTTTTCTTGGTATGAAAATTCAACGATTTGCTTCAAATTTTGTATTATTTTTGACTAAAAAATTTTCTTAGCAGAAAATTCTATACTTTTCTTTAAAAATTAATTTTGTTGATTAAAAATTTCTCTTTTCATTAAAAAGTAAAAGTATTTGGTTGAAAGTTAAATAAATTCATGGTAGAAAGAATAACTTCTTTTTTTAGTTCTTTTTTGCTTAAAGATTTATCTGTTTAGTTACAAATGTTACTATTTGTCGAAAAGTCGTTTTTTCGGTTAAAGATTTTTTTTAAATGAAAATCTAACATCATTTTTCGTCTGTAAAATTGACTTTTTTTTTTTTTTTAGAATATTCTTAAAATATCTACAAATTGTTTGAAATATTTTGAAATCTTGTAAATTTTCTGAAATATCTTAAAAACTCTAGACGTTATTTAAAATGTTTTGAAATGTTCGAAATTCCTTGAAGTTTCTTGAAATCTTTAGGTATCCCTTCAAATATTTAGAAATTTTTTGTAATCTTATAAATGTTTGAAAATTTCTCTAAAATTATAGAAATCCCGTGATATCTTTAAAATCTGATGAAATTTCTTGAAATCTCCAGAAATTCCTTAAAATATTTGGAAATCTTTTAATTTGAAAAAAATTTTTTTTGAAATGATTTTAAATTTCTAAAATTTTTCAAAAGTAAATTATTTTACCAATTAATAAAAGCTACTGCAGTAGATTTGAGTAAAATATACTCAAGAAATTTTCATAAGATTTCACATACACGTAAACATTATTCTTTGATGTTGAACTTTCGATTCTTGAACTTTTTAAGTCAAATAACATATCGTTGGAATCGTTGTAGCTCACAGATTCCGAATATTAGATGTGTAGATTACCAAGTGCTAAATTTGAAAAGTGTTATATTCTGCATTTTAGTGCTCGTTAGGTACAAAGGACCTTCGCTGACCAGGCTCGGCAGCAGCAGTTCGGCTGAGTGAGGGAAAGCCGCGTAGTGGGGGAACCGCACACAGGTACCCAGGGCGGAATAGTCATCTGCATTTCAGAAGTGCAGCCCTCATATGATATAGAAAAATAGCCGCGTGATATAGATGAAATTAGTAAGTGTTTCAATTTTAGGAGGGTTTTGTAGCCCTGGACACCAACACTAATAGTTTCGGTCAATGCTTCTCCGCCCATACTTCGTACTTTTTCCTTGGGGGGGGGGGGAGTCAGCGGCAGAGAAGCAAGTGGAAGTAAGGGGCGAAAGAGTGAGAGTAGTTTAAGAATGCGAAAGTTATTAGAGGAAGTAAGGAAATCGGAAGTAGAGGAGGTGCAATAGAGTAACGGAGAGGATGGGAAGTATGAAAAGTGATGGAAAGATAAGTCAGAGGAGTAGTGCGAAAGTAGTATAGAAGTGTGAGTAATTAGGGCGGGAAATAAGAGTGAGGGAAGTGCAGAAGGGAAATAATAAGAATTGCGAAGAGAGGAAGTAGGGAAAGTAAGGGGAGAAGTTGTCGAGAAAGTGAGTGGAAGTAAGAAGATGGAACGTATAGGAGGAAGAAGTAGGAGAATGGTTGGGTAGTGAGTAAAGGGATAGTAGTAATGCGGGGAAGAAGTAAGAGGAGGGGAGTGGTATAGCGGAGAAAAAGTATTGTAGATGTATGAATAAAATGACCTTATTCACATCTTAGTAGGCTATGGAACCCTTGTTTGTCGGCGCGCGGCACCTACTCTGACTAATTTTTTCACGCACATCAAAACGCTGCAGCGAAAGTATCTGAAGTTATAATAAAAAAGGCTCTGAGTTTTTCTAAGAGAAAACATGTGCTGTATGGAATTTGGTTCAAGTAACATAGCGGGATAATGGGCTCATGGAGTCTAATGAAGAGACGACAGGGGAGCTGTTCTCTCTAATCTAACTGTGGAAACAGAAAAGTAGCACGACTACGTGGTACCGGGATGATACAACACCCTGTTGATACAGTCAGCTACTTCACTCTTCCACCGCCATTCTGCAAGCGTGAACATGGCAGAAAATTAATTTTATTTGTCCGAAAGGCTCGCATCGCCAGACAGTCAGACAGGTACGAAGCGGAACTACTTGGTATGAGTTGCTCTTGATTACTCGACTACGTCCAACATCTTTGGACCGGTGAGAATAATTCCGACATAGATGAGTGCATGCCGTCTGCCCAAAGCCTAGAAGGATTTCCCAGCATTTTTTTCCTGGCAGCAATAATTCTCAGAATAAGATTTGAATGATTCACATACAGTTATGAGACGGCTGACGCTACTCGTATAATTTATCGTTTCGTTATCTTCGCATCATATTCAACCGTAAATGTGGTGCTGTGGCAATGAAATATTCTATGAAAGAAAAAACTTTGCCATCTGTTGCCAGTATAAAAACTTTGGTCTTTTCGTAGCGTGGGCAAAATCATCGAATAATCTTAATAGTTGTTTTGTTTGTTTCTTCTATATGAAATGGAATATATGTTGCCAAATTCGTTTTTTTTCTTATATAGATAAGATAGAGTTAAAAAATGGTAAATTATTATTTGCAATAAAAGGTTTGTTGAAAATTGGCAATTTCGAAATCACTAACTTTTTCTATTAATTTTCCGCGTGATTAATTTTGTTATATTCCCTGATCGTTTAATATTTCTCTCTTAGGTACAAAAACAACCTTAAACATAGGTGATCAATAATTTCAATGCATAAAAATGTTGTTTCTAAATTATTTTACGCGTTTTTAATTACAGCAGTCATACAAAAATTTATAAGAGGTTATCCACTAATTACGTAAGGCATGCATAAAATATATCAATCATTATCAACCGAATAGTTCAATTTTGAATTAAAAAGGACAAATTTTAAGCCAAAAACGAAAAAAGTACATTTTTCTTTAAAACAATTGATTTTCAAACAGGAAAAATAGTACATGTTAACCAAGTGGGGAATAGACTAGTCCCATACTTGGTTAACATATTATTTAATTACATACCGCGAAGGGGAATGCGATTTTGAGGCCTGGCGCAAAACAGCATGGTTTCACGATCGATTGATGTAACCACGAGAATATGGGCTTTAAGGTACTGTATTGTTTGCATCGAGCCCGTCGGTCCACTCGTTAAGGGGCCTATTGTTCCGCCCGAGTCGAATCCTGGCATTATGGTTAAAAGTGTAATATTTCAAAACTTTCGCGTCACTAGTGTGAAAAAGTTTTATCATAAGAACCCATCACGAATCGCGAAATCGTTCACATTTACTGTTTTGCGCCAGGGTCCCAAAATCGCATTTCCAGCGCGGGTATTTAAGAAAAAAAATTTTCAACAATAAAGCTATTGAATTTTAAACTGAAGTGATGAATCTTCGATAAAAAAATAACTTCAGAGACAAGAAGTGTAATAGTTTATATTTTCATTAGAATTTTGTTTGTTTTCTATAAAAAAAAGTTAAATTAAACGGAAAATACTAATTTTTGAACCAATAAATGACTTTCGAACCAAAAAATATAAAGTTTCAAGCAAAAATGTAATAGTTGCACTTTCAGATAAAAAATCATATTTCGACTAGAAATACGTACATTTTTAACTAAACGAGATAAATTTTCAATGAAAAAGAAAGTAATAAAATTTTTGTTAAAAAAATGAATTTTCCATAAATTAAATAATATTCAAGCAAAGAAATAAAACTTTAGTGAGACAGCTAAGCGCTAAATTTTTAGTGAAAAAAAAATAATGCGCAAATAAATAAAATAAATTTTCAATCTTGTAGTGGAATGTTTAACCATACAAATGAAATATTAACTAAACATATTAGATTTCTATAAAAAAAAAACAAATTTCCTGTTAGAATACAATAATTCAATTTGCAGTTAAAGAAATAAATTTTTAATTGAAATGATAAACCTTCTAACAGAAGAAAAATTTCTGTTGAATCTCGCACTTCGCGTTCTATAATATATTTGCCTCGCGCTGCGCACTCGGTCTTTGTCCTTTCTCCACGTTTGTGCACAGGCCTTTTTAAATTGAAGGTCGAAGCTCAAATAATTGTCATTTGGTGATTGTGATTTTCTTTTGTTAAAGCTCTTTCGGACGTAACGAACACATTCTCATCACGTATATCGTGCTTTGCGCTCGACTTTGTCCAAAATGCGAACTTTTCTACATTATACGACCTCGGCCTGGGATTGCTTGTTCGTATATTGTAAAATAAGGTCCGAATTTTATTCATTATGATTACTTAACTATTTATTTTTTATTTTTCAATAAACTTTATTCTTCAACCCCATCAAAATCTAATATACCAATAAATTTATATTATTACAATTCATAACACGCGTTGATATTGAAACATAAGTATTTTTATATTGTCTTGTTCTTATGATTATAAAAGTCCGCATTTAAAAAAAAAAACAATTCTATAAACTATCATCTTATAACACTAAGTGTCGCTTTTCCAAAAAATTAATTATATTCTTCTGAATATTATTTTGTACGATATGAATAAAAACTACGCATCCTACCAGAAAATAACTAATAAAAAAATGGTTGATCTTTTTTGGGAGAACAACTTTTGTCTCTTCATGGTTTCTTACCTTTTGTCGCTTTTTTGCAATTCGAAAAAAATTTTAATGTTATTTTTAATTAACTAAGGAAAAACTACGCACCCTTTCTATAAGTTAACAATAAAAAATAGGTAAATCTTTTCTGAATGCACAATTTTTGGCAATTCATCTTTTTCTTGGTTGTCTCGTTTGTCTAAAAATCAATCATTTTAATTTTTAATTTAATTTTTTACGATCAAAACAAAAACTAGGCGTTTTATGAAAGGACAATTTATCATAAATTTACAGATCTATTTTAGGCAAAAAACTTCTGTCTAATAAAACTCTTTTTGTACCTTACGTCGCTTTTCTAAAAATTTATTTAATTTTTTAATTTTTATTGTTCTATTGCGCAAATAAAACCAAATGTACGTATTTTCTCCTTAAATAATAAACAATAACAAATTTGTAGCTCTTGTTTGAAAGAAAAAATTTGTTCATTGTTTTCGTAACTTGTGTCGTTTGTTCAACAATTAATTATTTTGATTTTAAATTATATTATTTGCGATTAATACAAAAAATACGCGTTTTATAAAAGAATAATTTATAACAAATTTACAGATCTCGCTTAGACAAAAAACTTCCGTATAATAAATTTCTTGTAGTACCTTACGTCCTTTTTTAAAAAAATTTAATTTTTTTCTATCTTCAATGTTATTTTTTGCGAATAAAACCAAATATAAGTATCGTATTCTTAAAAAATAAGCAATAACAAGTTTATAGCTCTTTTTTGGTAGAACAACTTTTGTTTATTTATCTGTTTCGTAGCTTGTGTCGTTTGTCCAAAAGCTTATAATTTTTTTATTTTTAATGTCGATTTTTAGAAATAAAAGAAAAACTACACATCTCATCAAACAGTAATTATAAACAATTTGCAGATCTTCTTTGGGATCACAATTTTTTTCAAAATCTTTTTCCGTATCTTGCATAGTTTTACCGCAAAATTAAATCTTTGATTTTTCATTATATTTTGTTGGATCAAAATTAGGTAGAATTTTTGAATTTTTCAAAAAAATCCAAAAAAATTTAAAGATAATTCTGTAGAACTTTTAAAAAGAAACGTCTTTTATCTTTTGTCTTTTTTTCGTATCGTGGGTTTTTTGGCCTAAAATTTTCATTTTCGTTTGTTTTTTTGAATTTCGAAAATGCTATGACACTGACAATTTTCTTTTCTCACAAAAAGTTAAATAAATGAATTTTTTTGACATTCTTAGCACTACCAATAGTTTTACATGGAATTTTCGAATTTGAAAAAATTTGTCTAAAAAATTTTAAAAACTCTTACATTTTCAATTTTTATTTAAAATAGTTGCTTAACGAACTGGACTCTTTGTTTCCGACATTCAACAAGTGTACAAAAGCCTAATCGAATAGAATAAGTCTTTCAAAAAGTATGTTGCCCACAAACAGACATACAGCCAGACATACAGAGAGAAAAATGTGTTGAAGACCTGTTTTTCGGGTTCAGGGTTTACATAAATCTCATACCTTCTCTGATGAGAATGAAAGAAATTAAATTTTTAACAAAATAGTGAATGTTTCACTAAAAACAGTTAAGTTTTAACTTGAAATAGAATAGTTAAATGCTCAGTGAAAAAATCAATTTTCAACTAAATAAAACAAAATTTCAATTAAATAATTTATTTTTAAAACAGACAGACGGATTTTTAGCGAAGTACATAAGATCTTCAACCAAACATCAGTGTTCAAATTTCAGTTTAGAAAATAGTTTTTATCGCAAAAAAACTATATAAATAAATTATCAGCCAAAAAATGCATTTTTAACCAAGCGTTTTTGCTGTCACATAGGGATAGTTAAATTTAAAATTTTTAAGTGAGCTGAAAGCACGAATTGAAAAAAAATTATAATAAAGGAGTTACTTCGGGTTACAATCGTGTGAAAAACTACGAATCTTGCCGACGTTTCGTGAACGTT
>JAUELO010000329.1:675861-687539 GCA_032357855.1 Amphibolips quercusostensackenii
TTTTGTTTTAGGCGTCATTCAATCCTCCAGCATACCTCTTTGTGCATTTTTTATAAACTATTTGTTGCCTCGCTTTCCTGTATTGGCAAACTTCTCTCGCTTCCTTCACTTCAATGCATTTTTTCATGTAAGATCTTCTGTTTCTATGACTTCTTATGTCATTTTGATTCAGAGTCTTATTTACTCATTCTAACTATTCTTTCTGCTGTTTGCCTCTAAACACATTGCCATTTACTTTACCTTGATACACATGTTTCGTTAGTCGTTCATCTTTTATTCTCTCGACATGCGCAAAACACCTTAACGCATTTCTCTCACATATGTCAACTAGTGTTTCCTGCACACCGCATTCTTTGAGAATTATCTCATCACTCAACTTTATCCATCAGCGTAAAAACGTCGCTGTGTCCGCAGAAATTTCATGCCAGTAACAATCGATATATAGAGTTTCACCCTGAAGACAATAATTTATTCTTGATCGCTGAGTAAGAGGTGAGACAGAGAAACATCTTTGTTAAAACACTAGCCATTGTAGTTTAATAAGTTCGCCAATGAATGGTCATAATAAAAGATATTCGCGATCGTAGCCTGCGAAGCTTAACGGTTTGAGAGAATAATTAGATAGATAGACGTCTATTTTTTGGCCTACTGGCCTTGAAGAATTAAATTGCTTACACTCCCATTTTTTACAGAATTTCCTTAAAACTAACCCTTAAAAACGAACATCCATCCACATCTTATCTCTAAAACCGCTCGCTCTTATCGCCTTGCCTTCTTGATTTCGCAGGCATGCACCTACTTTCTCGCTTTGCCTCGCATTGAAAAATTCTGCCTCCGCGGTTTATACCTAGTACTTATCTAGTTTTCACAATATTTACATTTTACTTATATCTACTTCTTCTCTGATTTACAATCTTTCCTCTTCTAATTTCTCTTTCTCCTTCCTTCTCTCTTTGTCTATCTTACATAATACCCCCTTCACTCATGATACTGCTCTTCTGTCCCACCTTTCATGCAATAAAACCTTCATGCTTATTCCAATTCTTTTTACCTTTTCGCACTCCCTTAACCAGTGCTTCACCCTTGCATCCCACTTTTCGTACAATTCACGCATCCTCTTTTCCCTAGAACTTATGACATATTAAAAACTTCCATGCACCCACAGCTCATTCTTGCTATAAGCTCCTAACTTCCTATTTCTCCTTTCTCACACAAATACTACTCTCTCCTTTTTTCTCTCTCTCTCTCTCTCTCTCTTAGCATAATCTACCCATAGTTCTCGTTAAACATTGACCCTCTTTTTCTCTCCAACCCTGCTGCCTTTTCTGTCTCTCTCTCTCTCTCTTAATGCCGCTTTTCTTAACCATCTGATACCTTTCTCTCTTCTTGGTGCATCTTTCTTAATTCATATATCTGCAGTCTATTCGTTCAAAAATACCTTTTCCTTTTAACCTTTATCTTCACACCCCCTTTTCTAATCTCCTTCTTCTACCAGTACTCTCTAATCAGCTCACCTCTCCCCTCTTCTTAAATTTTTTTGTCATATTTATACCCCTGACTCCCTGTTATAATCCCTAAATTCACTTTCCCCGTCTTTCTCCTGACAATTTATTCAGGCGTATTCCTTGCTAGCCCCAGTGTCCACTTTGCATACCTCTCCTGTATCCTATTCACCTTGTCACTTTTCTAACACCCCCACACTTCCATTTCATAAAATAAGACACTTATCACTATCAATACGGACAATTTTACTCTCCTGCCAGAATCATCTGCGAACAACATCTTTTCCAACGCCCACACCTGGCTCATTACCACATTTGCCCTCCTCATTCTTTCTCTTATGTGACCATGCACTCTCTAGTGCTCTAAAACCAGCAGCTGAGGTAAACAAACTCCTTTATATCCTAAACCACCTTCTCCTTTCACTTGCCTGCCTCATCCCTTTCACCGCCTTTCCGGAACAGCATAACCATGGACTTTTCCGCATTCAGCTTCAACCTATTCTTATCAAGGTATCTTGTTACCCTTTTCTCTTCTTCAAGTCCTCCTTGCTTCTTGACAGCAACACTTTGTCATCTGGATACGCAAGTTACCATATCCTGACCTCTCCCTTCTTAACACCTCCTACCACTTTGCCTTCTAGCTTACTCTCTAGATCCGCGATAAAAATCACAAAAAGAGTTGGGGACGTCCTTGCCTTAAACTTCTGTCCATCTAGAAACCCACCGATATTCCCTATCCTCCTCTCGACTATCATTTATTACTTCATATACCTCCATAATCCTCTCGATCAGGCCTTCTTTAACTTCCCTTTCCTCCGTCGGTTTCTACAGCCTTTCCTAGCCTGCAAGGCTGAACGGTTTAAAACAAAAAAATAATAATAAATAAATGATTCGAGTTCGTAAGTTTCGAGGTGAAAATAAAGAGACATCTGCGAAGTACAACTGATAATAGGTTTACCCTATTTTTTGGCATTAGAACTTAATCTGAAACTTTGAATGCAAATGGATTAGAAATTGAAAATCCTGTGACTACTTTTTCAGTAAGCTGTCTACAAGATCAGGTAATAAATTAATAAGGAACAATTTTATTATGTGGGAAGCAGTTAATATTTTTCACAACACCCCGTCTAAAAGTTCGATTCTTGACGCCTGTGTAGCGTATCAGAAGTGGACAATTACAGACCACTTTATTTTTCTCCCACTGCGACTTCATCTACTTTGTGACCTGAGAATGAAAGTGAATTTCAGTCCTTCCTTCGATAGATAGGCTAATGAGTGACTGCTTTGAGTTAAGCAGCTTGATCTATGGCGCATGCGTTCACCAAAAATTTAAAATTTTTTCAGTGTAAAAAATTGTTTAAAATTAACAAATTTTTTTAGAATCATTAAAAGTTTTGGAAATACTTAGAAATTTTAGAAAATTCTTGTAAATTGTAGAAATTTCTGGGAATATTTTTAAAGTTTAAAATTTATAATGAAAATCTTAGAAATTATTGAAAATTTTGGAAATTTTTTTAATTTTCGGAAATTTTAAAAATATTTGGGAATTTTTCAAATTTTCAACCTTTTTTAAAAGTTTTAATATTTTTTGAAAAGTTCGGAATTATCAACATTTT
Organism: Amphibolips quercusostensackenii; assembly: GCA_032357855.1. Classification (NCBI taxonomy): domain Eukaryota; kingdom Metazoa; phylum Arthropoda; class Insecta; order Hymenoptera; family Cynipidae; genus Amphibolips; species Amphibolips quercusostensackenii. The sequence goes on from JAUELO010000329.1 coordinate 678,980, forward strand.
TAAGAATTAAAATAATTTTTGGAAATTTTCAAAAATGTTGGAAATTTTGGAATTTTTCAAAAGTTCAAAAATGTATTTGAAATAAGGTGAAAAGTTTAGAAATCATTAAAATTTTTGGAAATTTTCGAAAATTTTTTGTAAGTTTCGAAATTTTTTTTAGTTAAAAATTTTTTTTGAGTTTAACATTTTTTTTCAAAGTTTCGAATTATTGAAGTTTTTGTTAATTTTGAAAATTTTCAGAAAGCTTAGAAATTCTGAAGTTTTTTCAAAGTTTCAAAAATTATTTGAAATAAAATGAAAAGTTTAGGAACTTTTGAATTTTTTGTAATTTTTTAAAAGTTTTTTAAAACTAAAGTTAAACTCAAAATCAATATCATCTTAATAAACAAAATGCGACAACAGAAACTGCATGGGCTCATAAAAAAGCCTTTTTACTTTTGTAGGACTATCGTAAGTCATACCTCCAGTTATGTTCTTTTTCAGTATTTATTGTTCCTAATAATAACAATGATGAAAAATTAAACTAAAACTTATTCAAATATGACGGTGAGAATTCATTTCGTAATAACGAGAGTATAAACATAAATGACTCATGAATTGTATGAAACAATCCTAGTTGTACAAATGATTTTCAAATTTAAATTTCGTTTAAAAAAATTTTTTTTTTCGATTACGTACGTGCAAAATAGTTATGCTTACGTTACATTCTTTGATAAGCAAATCAAATCAAAAAAGTTTTTTTGAAAATTACTAAAAAAAATAATGTTCAAAATTGTTCTTCATCAATAACATAGTTTGTTACAAAAGCTAATTTGTCTTGTTTGCAAAATAAAATCTAGGATTAGGCTTTCTGATTCACAAATATTAGAATTGGCTTTTTTTGTAAAAGAGACAAAATGTAAAAAATAATCAGTGTACGTAGATAAAACATTTATTATATTTCTAATGCTTGTTTTATCACGATAAAATGTGATATTGCTCTGGATAGAATATAGGCTTTAACACTAAAATATAATTAATATCATTATGCTTTTATTTTTATCGAATATCCCTAAAATAAATGAAATTTATAATTATTACATTAATTTTTGAAATAAACGTCTGTCAAATTTCAGAATAAAGACAGAAAAGTATCAATGTCTTTGATAATTTGAAGGTATGAATTGAATAAAATAGTTTTAACGAACACAATGAATTCTTAATAAAAAAGAGAGAAAGAAAGAGAAAGGGAAAGTTCTATATCTTTTTTATGCAACCAGTACCCGCCCCTTTTTTTTTTATTTTTGATTCAAACAAAAAAGTTCACTAATCAAAAATATATTTTTTCGAATATCTGCGTCTCTGCTCATCGGAAACTAATATAAATATTCAGAAAGAAAAAAAGAAAAGTTTTTCGTCTTTTCATATACGTCCAGGGACCAACATGTTTCAAAGTCAAATAAGACTACTGCATTAGGAATTATTGATACTAAAGCTACCAGTATTAGCCATAGAAACTCATATCAATTAAAATGCACAGAATATCTGAAAATAAAAACAAAGAGATTATTATAAAAAAATATACATGAACTAAGTTTTTATTCACTGGTAAAATTAATTCGCATATCGAAGATGTTATAATCCAAAACAAAGATTTAATTTATTCAACTGATATATGAAAATAAGACTACTGCATTAGGAATTATTGATACTAAAGCTACCAGTATTAGCCATAGAAACTCATATCAATTAGAATGCACAGAATATCTGAAAATTAATTCTGAAAATTAATTCGCATATTGAAGGTGTTATAATGCAAAACAAAGATTTAATTTATTCAACTGATAACCCTATCCCAAACTTTTTTAATTAAGAGCTTTGTTACCCTCTCTTTTTACAAATAACGTCTTTATGCATTCTTTTTTTTTTTATTTCTCTCATTTTAAAGGATCTTGAATTCATCCTAATTGAAATCTTGACCATGTGTGACTCTTTATTTTGAAAGATATCTATGACTTCTATTTAAAGTATTTTAATGTTCACTTTTCCTTATTTTGAGGGCCCTTTGTCTTTAACCTATCAAAAATGCATTACAAACTATATGTTCAAATTAGTAAATAACTCCTCGTTAATCTTGTTTCCTATACCAATATTTTTCCAAGTTTACAATCAGTCAATCATATAACTTTTGAACAATACTTTATATCTTTCACTTTCACCTTTGTTATATAACTGTCTCTAATGAGCGGATTACACTGATTTTTTTAAAAAGTTTTTCTCGTTGGAAGTCTTCTTGCGCAATTCTGTTATGAAGCTTTACTTTTTTTTGTGTTTATGTTTTTAAAGATTTTTTTTAAATTATTGTATGCGCACGAAAATTTACATTGCGCTTCTTATCTTCTTTTTAAATGTGTTGAAATAATATATTTGGCTCTAAGAAATTAGTTCTGTCTGCCGCTTGAATATTGGCACCAGCCCGCACTGTCTAGAATGTAGTCCTGTGTACTCGCATTTTTGTGTAGTATGGATTGTATATGTACGTGAAAACCTGCCAAAGCAAGCATCTGTGAATGATTGCGACCCAAGTTTGGTGCTCTTAGGCAACCGTTGTTGCGAGTGAAGCAACACGTTGCACAAAACTTGAACTATTTATCAGAAGCTCAAAGAGCAAGGACACCAACGGGACTTTGAGAACACAAAGATGAAGATTGACGTTGAAGTTTTGCTTGTAACTATGTTCTTGTCGAGCTACAGGCGTTGGCTATGATAATAATACATGCTACAACAATACGCGAAACTGCGTGCAGCCAACTTGGGCAATTAGTACACGACATTATTTGCCGACGTTTCCGTTTCTGCTGCTACTAAAGGGGCTGCAGGTAGTTAAGGGAAGATACACATATATAGAACCAGTGGACCAATTCGATTCTCTGCAGTGCTGCTTCATTGTTCAATATACGCGATTCGGGCGGATAAATAGAACCTCAATTGATCTCTAGGAGGACAAAGGACTATTAGTTGCATGGATAAAACTCTAATGATCTTGTACGAAAAATAATAATTTTTCTCACAGTTTAGATTTAAATACAGGAACATATTAGAAGCAATTATCGATATGAGTATAATAAAAGTGGCTCCTTGATTAAGGGTATAATTTTCTTGATTAGTGAAAGCGACAAGCGATGATCAGCCGATTCTTAGCTCTGTAACAAATACCATTTTCGCCTATGTAAAGAAACATGAAATTCACGTTTTTTCTGTATATTTCGCGTTTTTAGTGAGTTACGTTGCTAATATACCGACGGCTACGTGACCGCATAGTAAATTATTAGCATTAGGCAATAAATCCAGAATAATTAAAAATGTCAGAACATCATACTTTACAGCTCCAGATTCTCTCAAAACAAGTATAACAGAATATTTTTTGACGACCATATAAGGAAACGATAGAAAAATATATTCTCTAATAAAAAATAAATGTAGGTATCACATTAAATTCAATATAGAACGCTTCGAATTCCCATGAGCTCAAATCAAACTATATTATGTCTTCAACAAAACAGTTAAATTTTCATCAAAAAAATATTTTCTGCTAGAGCATATGGATTTTTAACCTCAACAGACAAATTCAAAGCAGAAGAAAATTAATTTAAAACCAAAAAATTGCACTAAAAACCAAGTAGTTGAGGTTTTCAGCAAAAGAGATGAATCTTAAACGAAATACTTACATTTTCAAGGCAAAAATACGATTTTTTTCTAAATACAATTTTATTGCTTCTTTTTAAACAAGGAATATGGCCTTCACCATACAAGATGAATTTTTGATTTGAATATGACAAAGCTTGAACAAAACAGGGTTATTTTCCAGTAAGCAATACTACTTTAAAAAAATAGATAAATTTCAAGCCAAGATTATGAATTTTTCAGCAAAACACGAAAAATCAACAAAATACATGAATTTCCAAACAAATAGTTCAATTTTCACCTAAAAAAAAAATTTTCAGCAAAAAATGGAATTGTGACATTTTCAGTTTGAACAATTTATTTTCAGGGAAAAATAAATAACTTTTTAATGAAATAAATTTAACGAAAACTACGAATTGAAAAAAGTTAAGTCGTCGTTCAAAAAGATAAATTTTTAACAACGACGCTAATTTTTGTTATCCAAAAAGACGAATTTTTAGAAAAATATATAGAATTTTCACCAAATAGTTGAATTTCTATCTCGTAAAAGACAAATTTTTAACAAAAAATCAAATATGTAAATTTTTAGGTTAATAATTCATTTTTAATCAAAGAACATACATTTTCAATGAAGCTGATAAATTTTAACCGGAGAGGTGATTCAAAAGAAAAATTAATATATAATAACGTAGTTAAACATTTAACCAAGTAATTTAATTTTCCAAATAAAAAAAGCATTTTTAATAAAGAAGATTAATTTTTACTAAAAGAAAACTTTTTAACACAATATATGAATTTTCAACCAAAGGTTAAAAAATAAATAAAATATGAAAAATAATAATAATTTTTAACCAATCAAATTCAACTAAAAGCTGTGAGTTCCCAAAATAAATATGTAGTTAAATCTTTATCTGAAAAAAAGAATTTTTGACAAGATTAAGTTTCTACCTAACAATTCAAGAAAAGGATTCGGTATCACATGAAATCATTTAAAACCCTTAAAAATCCTGTGACTTATTTTAAAATCTCTTTGAATTAAATAAAAAACTTTAAAAGCCGCAAAAATGGTCTAAATCGCTTAAAATTTTAAAAATTTATATAAGGCCCATTAGAATTTTTAAAAAACGTGAAAATATCACAAAATTCTAAAAACTCGAATAAAATCCTTGGAAATCTGCTAAAATCTCTTTAAATTTATTAGAATATATTAAATTTATTAAAATATTTTAAAAGATATTCAAATTTTCCCAAATCTCTAAACATCCTTCATAATAATCAAAAAGAATTTATAATACAGTTAAATTTTTTAAAATCTGAGGAAATTTTCTAAAAGCAGTGAATATACTTTGACGTTATGCATAATCCCTCAAAATTTTCAAATGGTAAAGATTCTTGAAATCGCTCGATATTTGTATAATTTGATATAAAATCCGTTATGATTTTCAAACATTCTTGAGAATCAGTCAAAATTTCTATTAATGGTTCAAAAACCCTAAAATTACATAAAATATTTTGAAATTTTACGGGATCCCTTAAAATCTTTGAAATACATTTAAAATTATTTGAAGTTTTTTAAACATATGTAAATCTTTCCATTTGTCATAAAAATTCTTCTAAGTCCCTTAACATTTTTCATTGTATTATATTTGTTTGAAATTTAGTTAAATATTTGAAAACATTACGGAATCCTCTAAAATCTGTAGATATACTGTGAAATCATTTGAAATCTTATGAAATCTTTGAAATCCCAAGAAATCAAAGAAAATCCTTTATATTTCTTAGAATCAGTTAAAATGCCTTTAAATACCTAAAAATCCTTTTAAATCCCCTAAAATTTAAAAAGCCTTTGAAATCGGCAAAAATCGCACTAAAATTCTTAATATCCCTTAAAATCCGCTGAAATCTTTGAAAATCAAGTGAAATCTCTGAATATATGATTAAACTTTGTGAATTACCTTACGATTTTGTAAACTCCTTTGGAAAATCAAAATTCTCTAAAAAATTATACTAGGTGATTCATTTAAACACTAGCAACTTTTCAAAAATCATTTGATATCTGTGAAAAATCTCATAATCCTTTAGAACCTTCCGGAATACCTTACAACTTGTAAAATCCCTTGAATTCGTAAAAAATATTTCGACTTTTTACAATAGGAGTGGAGGTGGTCTAAAATTAAAAAATCATTTTTCAATTTAATTAATGGATATTCCCTAACAAAACATTAGCATTTTCTCTTTACGAATAAGAACATTTCTTCGATTGAGTGTTTTTTCAGCGTAAATTAATTATTTTTTTATTCTTTAAGGCAGGTTTTTTGAATAATAGAATTTATCAAAAGACTGGTGATGAATAACGAAGAGTCGATGAAATCTTAAAAAGCTTTTATTTTTCCTTGTAATGAAATTCTGCCCTTTTATACTTTAGTTTCCTCGAGAACGTGCATAGTCTAAGAATCGAATGCTATTAAAATCTTCAGATAGATCTGAGCAATAAAGAGTGAGGCACAAAGGGCTTCCAAGCAGTTCCATTGAGAAGGATAAGATTACTGTATTCCTCGATCTCCACAGGGAATGTACAGCCGTAATGCAATTCTCGTGCAAAATTACGCACAAGAGCGAGACTTCGACGTGGGCCATTGTGTCCCTGGGGAGATGAAACGAGCGCGTAACTACATTTCTAACTCGATTTCTGACTGCGATCTTTTAAAACCCCTCGACCTTAAATACTGGGGTTGATTTGACTGGTGACGACGAATCTTGTCTAAATGTTCAGCTCGGATCACAGCCTTCGCATTATTTGCGTAACTTCATTAATGCCAAAATTACAAAGAGATGAGAGGAAGTGATGATTAAAAAAAAAACGTTTAAAACGCCGGGAAATAAAGTCCTTATAATTTAAATACCAAAATTGTATTTCGCTTGTTTTAAGTAAGGCAAAAGAAGATTAATTAGTTTCTAATTTATGTCCAAAAAAACATTTTGCCCATACTGGTACAGAGTTTTAAAATTATCAGTTGCCTAGCAATTATCTTTTGAAAAGTCTAAGTTTACAAGGTATTATTATCGTTCGATCATTTCAGAACATTCAACTTTGAATGGCTGTTAGTTTATGAAAATAAGTTTTCAAAAATTTGCAAAAAAATATGTAAATTTATTTGACCCCTTCTGTCCACAATAAAGGATTTTAGAGTTACAAACAATAATAATTTGTTATTAAGGTATAAAAAAAATAGTAGTAAGGTGTCATATCCGAAAAAAGACAACGTACGGAGATAATTCTTAAAGCAAATTGCACATATTTTGCTGCAAAAAATGTAGTGTCAATGAGCAAAAAGGTGAAATTAATTATTTTGTTTAATTTATTTCTTTCTTTAAAAAATATTGGGGGCTTTCCGATGATGGAAGCAGCTGCGCTCATAGCTCATAGCAGGAGACCTTGCCCTTTGTTTTTTCAAAAAAAAATTAATATTTCAGCGCAACTTTTTGCCATCTGAAACTACATGCACTATGTCAACAAGCCAAAAAAGTTAAGCTTGCTTTAAAAATTGTCTTATGTTTTTAAATTTCGGAGACACCCAAATCTATCCCAAGCAGCAACTTCATATCTAAACAAATATTTTTTCGATCGGGCAATATCTTTTGTTAATTCTACAGATTTGAAAATACAAATTTTTTTTTTAAATTCCTATTTTTTAAAAATTGGAGAAATTTTATTTTATATAAATAAATATTTAAAGATAATCTTTTTTAGTATTGAAATAAAACTAGGGGGTAAGAAGAAAATATAATCTTAAAAGAAAGACCACCCTAATACTTACCAACAAGGGATTAAATGATTCTCTCACGATTAAGACAAAACAAAATAAGTCACTACATTAGTTAATTAAAAATTGAGCATCCAAGGAATATAATTTTGTAATACAAAGACTTGAATTTTCTGCAATTGAACCCCGTCTTAAAAAATGTCCTAAATTGTAGAATTAAGAGTATTTCAACTGTGATAAGAATTCTTGCTACACCTACATTAACAATATTAAAAGAACAAGTACAATTATTAATGTCACGGGTAAATAGCTGCTAATATTTTACAATTAATTTTTTTTATATTTTTATCAATTTACTACAAATATAAGAATTCATGTATTTAAATAATTAAACCTTATCCCTGATTTATTGCTACGAACACAAGAAATATAAATTGTCTTCTTGTATAGATAACTAACAAAGGCATAGAATATTACTCAATACTCAATTTCAGATTGAGGTTTAAACGACGCGATGTAGACGTTATACAAGTGTTCTGCTACAATGTATAATTATTATTTTGTAATTAAATATTATGAGCCCCAAAGGAAGAGACTTATTACACGAGGGAAAAGGGAATACGGTTAAAATCCACACGATCAGTGGCTGCGTTTTATTCATGACCGAAACCTCGAAGGATCATGCCTTTCTGTAGCCTGAAGCAACAATTTCTTGAATAAACAGTATAAAGCAAGATTCGCTTTTCCCTTTTTTCTCGATGCCGACATCCCCTTTTGGTAAACCTAATTCCACGAGGTAATTATACATACACCCTAGGATATATACACTCAAACCCTTTGAGATGGTGACAGATGTCAGCATGAAGTGTGTTGTATTTAAGCACAATTAGCTTCTGATTCCTTTTTCTCCCTCTTTTTTCATTTTTGTTATTTTATTTGTTTCTAATGAGCCGTAAAGAAAGGTTGTCTTGGAAGTCTGTTTAAAAATTATGAATCTTTTTCATGTATATTTGCATCAAAATTTTTCATGAGTTTTTCGACTTCTTTTCGACCTTGAATTAAAAGATTTTAATAGAGACGCTAAACAATTGATTTTGTTCCAATCTTAGGATTTGCCTATGAATATGTTAGGA
>JAUELO010000329.1:708247-718340 GCA_032357855.1 Amphibolips quercusostensackenii
GGGAAATCATTGGTTCTTCTAACATTCAAGAGGATAAAAGCGTGATATCCATAAGTTCTAATAATAATCTGCCTCTTGTATTGCAGATGTTATCAAATGATTCCATGTCCTTACATAGAGTGATGTTATTTAGTTCTATTTTTTCGCTAATTTCATTTAAGTTTTCTACATTAGAATTAAAATGGTCTCCAATTATTATCGAGTGGTTAGGCCACTCCTCTTTTAAACTATCTATTGTAGGACTAATTTCTATCGCAAATTTACTGAAATCTGATTCTGGACCTATATATACCAATCCGATTATCAAGTCAACATGCCTATCTGAAACTCTAATAAAAATAAAATCCCTATGCACAGACAAAAAGGAATATTTATACCTGGAATCATTTATGTAGATCATGAAGCCACCTTTTGGATAGCCCGTATCTTTTTCTGGCGTTTTTGAAGTATTCCATTCCGGCTGGCAGTGCATGTGTTTCTTGAATGCACGATGTTCCTAAAAGGCATAAAATGTCTTGGGGAAATGGCTTGGTGTCGTCTACATTTGTGTTTTCATGGATATTTCAAAACTAAATATTCATTTGTAGAGGCGGATTTATTTTGGCATCTGAAATTGTTGCGTTTTGTTGCCTGAATTTTTTGCGTTTTTTTGGAGGAAAACACTAAACGATTTTGTTGTATTTTGGAAGCGTTTTAGGCTTATTTTCTTGAGTAGATAAAAGGTTAGGAGAGCGAGTTTTTTTTTTTGCTGGCACTACTTGCACATGATTCCATTGAGTCTGAGCGCACTAGGTTGCCGCTCTGACTGTCTTCGTTGATACCGTTAATTTCGTTGTCTTCGTTAACGCCATTAATATCGTTAATCAAAGCTAAAGCATTTTCAGATGTAAAAAATTGGTCTCTTATTTTTATTTTTTGATTTCTGAGATAAGCGTCTATTCCTTTGTTTTTCAACTTCTTCGTAAGGCTCCATAGCTCTTTTCTTTCATTTTCTGCTCTTTAGATAGATCGTTGGCAATATAGATTTTATTTGCTCCGAGTTCCTTTATACCTTTAAATATTTCAGATTTCCAGCGTCTTCCTGTCAGTGTAATTAACGTTGGCCTTGAAGCGTTATTATTTTCAAGATTTCTTGCGTTGACTATTCACGAGTCCGGTATGTTTATATTCGCCTTATCTAAAGTCTCCTTCACATTTCGCGTTAGCTGACTGTTGAATGTCGGTGAATCTCCCATGTCAAAGGTGATTCGATTTTGGGCTCGTTCCTTCTCCTGCATCACTTTTATGGTATCTGATGCCGCCTTTTAGCATTTCTTCCAGGTCTTTGTTCACGATATCGATATCACTGCACTTTTTCTTGAGGAAGGCCACTTGTTCTTGAAGTTTGGTTGAATCCTTTAACAGTTTCACGTCACATGCTGTGTTGTTAACTGACTTTTGGGTCCCTTCCAAGCTTGTTTTAATTTGCAATAGCTGTTGCATCAGCTGCTCATTCGTAATGGAAGTCATTATATAGTTAAGGTAGTTATATCGCGCCAAAGATCAAATCTCTTAAACGTTTACGATACTATTACTCTTCAAGACATTCACAGAGCACAGCACAATACGTCCGACCTAGGTCCAAGAAAACATACAGAAACAATCAAAATCTTAAAACATGCTAATAAAATCAATAAGGACAATTAATACAATACTAATCCGATTTGGCTTTCCGTCCTCCTGGTTTTTTTAAACGACTTGATTGGCCGATTCGATACGACCAGCATCCACGGTGGGGCGTTCTGGCCAATCACAGGTATCGCAGAGAGTATATATAATAACAGCATAATTTGAAACTTAAGTTTCATGTTAGCTTTGAAGAAGTGAACTGCAACGTTCACGAAACGTCGACAAGATTCGTAGTTTTGCACACGATTGAAACCCGAAAAAACTTTTTTAATATAAATCAGAGGCAGTATTTACTAAATATTGCAGAGCCACATGAAAAGTCTTAAACAATTTTAGAGGTAGAAGTGACTTTAAAAATTGTGAAAGACACTTTGTTTTCATAGATATATTTATTTGAAATGATAGAAAAAATCTAATTACTAATATAATAATACCTATGATGAAGTCTAGATAACGTTAGTAAAATTTTTTTGTGTAAATACAAGACTTAAGTTGCATATGGACTTTAATTTTACAAACAGGAATATTAGATAGAGTTGATTTGTTGAAAATATTAGGTGACAGTGTTAAATTAGTTCCACCCTCTATGTGTAACAGATCGTAACATTTTTAAGAGCTTCCGACCAAAAAAAACCCTAGCAACCTAGCATGGTGCATCATGTTATCTTTCTCTGCTTTGCGCATAAATCCGAGCAAAAAATCAGAAAAAGTTAAAAAGACGCACACTGCTAGGTTGCCTTTGCAGCCGCGTCAAAATTTCACTTTTTTAATTTTAAAACAAAATAGAAAAATTTTAATAAAAAATAGCCTCAGAAGAAGAATAATTATTATATAAATAATACGTATGCGCAAAAATTAGATCTAAATATTCAAACGTTTGTCTGAGAAAGCTGACCCCGCAGAAACGCTAAGAAATAAATTTATAAGAGATTGCAGATTGAGGAAGGCTTCAGATTGATTTCCATTATCCAATCGGTTTTTTGTTGCCAGGTAGATGGCCAGATTAGGCTTTCACTCAACAGTTGAGAATAATCTCTGAAATTTGTATAGAAATTTTCTGAATATCTTCTTTTCTCTAATTAGTACCAAGGCAACAGTTTTACTGATAAGACTTGTAAACTTGGCAGATCGTTAAAATGTGTATATCACAATGGTACACTGAGGCATCTTTGGAATTTATCACAGCCCTTTTCACCTCCCTTTTATTCCTGAAGCTTGCCGCTACTTTTGTCGACGACAGTCATATTTTCCATAAGTAGGACACTTTCTCGACAATGGTGAGAGTAACTTAGAGGGAAATCGTTGTAACAAAGCGCGATTTGCCGTGATTATTAAAGAAACGATGCGATGTGAGACTACACGGAACCTGTTCTCCTGTATTATCCGAGGATGCAAACTGCACGTGCTAGATTATGCAAACGAGTGTTTTGATCGTACCTGAGAGTACTGGAAGTGAACGCATTCGGAACAATGCCTCGAATAGAAAACTTCGTTCTGCAGCGACGATGCCCGTCGTCTATATAAGGATAGACCACGATTCTCATTTCGCGCCATTGCGCATAGCTATTGTCTTTTCAGATTGAACAAAGGAATAACCAGAATCGACGGCAGTTCGATGAGGAGGAATTCCATCGGATGCAGAGTCAGTCGAACCGTAATATTGCACAAATACTCAATTCCTACTCACAAAATTATAGGAAAGAGGCTATACTTATATTCTAAAACGAATCACCATTCAATAGTTAAATCAAGATACAATAAAATAAAAAAAATTTAGGATAGTACAAGGTTGTTGCGGAAAGTGTAAAAGCTTGTGCTCTAACTTTGCACTAAATTATGCTATTATCAAAAGCAGGTATTTTCCGTATTAGTACAAAAGTCTACCGCAAAAATTTGCGTCGACTTGCATTTTTTGGGATTCGGGTTCATCGCTTTTATGGACGAAAGCTACTTCATTTGAAAAGGCATGAAAATTTCCTTTTAGAAAATACTTAACTGATTTGCCCTACCCCTGCAAAACCCAGGCTGATTAGAGTTTTAGACTTGACGCGCGAGTCAAATCGAGCGTGGAGTTTAAAATGCGCGCCGTAAACAAGTACAGAGCGCCGCGCTTTTATTTATACATGGGATACTATATAATATTATAAATGTTGAATAATTTTGATTTTTTGATTGCTATTATTTAACGCTTATAATATTATAATAATATTGTTTAGGGAGAATTAATATTTTGAACCTTTTCATCATTTATATTATTATATTGTATACGCAATCATATACACTCACCATTTATTATATTTAAAAATATCACACAAAAAAAATATCAAGCTGTCAGAGAACGTAATCTAAATTGAAATTTTTTTAAATATCACCAAGTTTACTACATTTTTCTATAATTAGGTGAATTTCACCAAAATCATAGCAAACAATATTATTTCTTCCGCGATTTTTACTACAAAAATTATACTACGTGTTACTTATTAATTTAACTTTAATATTCTTTCGGAAACATTTCATAGTCACAATCTTCTAAATGTTTTTAAAAAATTCTTTGACAAATTTTTTGGTTTAATACCACAACGTCCAAGGGTATCGTTAACAAAAATTTCTTATACTGGAAACTCTTCTGTTTCTGGAAGTCGAATGCCATTGTCAATTTGTAAAATTTTTCGTCAGCGCACTGAACAGATTTGTCGGCTTTTTCACAAAAAAAACACTATGACATCTTTAAATTGGGCACTCATAGCACCCAAGCAAAGAAAAAAAAATAATTGTAAAGCATGAAAACTAAAGTGCATAACAACGATCATCAGCTGGGAACACGCACGCATGCGCACACGTTTAACGCTCGCCGCTCTGCCCTTGCTTACGGCGCGCATTTCAAACTCCACGCTCGATCTGTCTCGCGCGTCAAGTCGAAAAACCTGATCAGACTAGAATTTGCAGGGGCTAGGGCAAATCAGACGGGTATTTTCTAAAATGGAATTTTATGCCCTTTCAAATGAAAAAGCTTTCATTTATAAAAGCAGTGGACCCAAATCCCAAATAAATGCAAATGTTATAAATTGTTATAGCATATAACGCAGGAAGTACGCGTTTTGCTGACTATACTTTATGATGTGGTGACATACAAACTACTTTTTGCAATGGAATTTATCCATAGAAGCAATAGACCCAAATTTTCGCGTTGGGCTCTCGCACTATCTGGGTTCCGTGAAATTGACCTGCGAGTCTTTAATCTAGTGGTGTACGCAACTTGGTCATTAATGTTCGGAAATCTCTGCTATGATTCAAAAAGTGTCTTGTGATGATTTTATAAAAAATAATTAAATTAATCAGTGTTTTTAGCGATTTTTAAGTAGGCGTGCTTCAGTGGAAAGTGACCTTCCGTCTGTCAGGCTTGCAACGCCAAAAATATTGCAAAATGTGAAACAAAGGTCACGATTTTAGGACAAGCCGCGTGGTTAAAAAATTAGTTTCACGACTGCTGACTGAAGACTAAGATAATTATTAGGCTAAAGTCGCCCAGCACGATTTGGAATCAATGGGAAGCCACCAGGAAATGTTCAAAAATTTTATTACTGGATGAGTCATGGGCTCTAAAAATGAGACAAAGATCCAATGTTCGCAGTGGAAGACACCTGGATCCCCTACAGTGAAAACGCGCGCGAGATTCAAAGCAACTTTGAAACAATTCTTACTGTTTTCTTTGATCAGGCAAGTTTTGTGCACCAATAATATGTTTTAAATGGTCAGACAATAAACAAAGATGATGACTGCGAAGTATTGAAGCAATCACATGACGCCCATCACCACGAAAACGCACCTGCTCCCTCATCGCAGCTTAGCTAACAGATTTTGGTGAAACACGGTTTACACACCTTCAGCAGCCTTGGCAGTCTTGGCGTGGTTTTCTGTGATTTTTGGCTGTTGAAAAATTTAAAGTATATGCTAAAGGATTAGCGATTTAAAGACGTAGGCTAAATAAAAATAACACGATGTAGCAACTGTTAGCTGTTCCAAAAGGTGACTTAATAGTGTGCTTCCGAAAGTGAGACGATCACTGAAATGAGGTTGTGGCTTCCGAATGAAAGTTTTTTGAAAGTGATATCTTCGCTGTTGACCAGAGTTATCCTTAACTTCTGGTAAACCACGAGGTAGTTTACCTTCCGGACAGAGCTCGTATGTTGAAGTTTAAATTAGGTACTGTTTAATAATTATATCATACTGTCAGACGGAGAGAGGGGGAAAGGTTTTGTGAATTTACGCAGAATGTGATATCACAAATGAAAAATGCGAATGTGAATAGCAATTTTTTGAAATGCTTAAAGAATTAAAATTTAGTGATTTTATTCTACATGTAAAACAGCTTAGCACAGACTTTGCACTACTATTCTATTACTCCCTATTCGCTTTTTTACCATTTTTCACCAAGTTACTCTTTTTTTCCCTCCAATTGGAAAAATGCACCTTTTTCCCTCTTTTCTTGTTGTTTATAATTGAACCTTTTTTTAAAATTAATTTTCTCAACTAGGAATTTAACTAATCTATATCTGTCTGGAAATTAATTGCTTTTAGCTAGAAATTAAAGTATTACATTTTTTATTAAGAATTTATCTTAGTTCGTTAGAAATTCAACTAGGGTGGACTAGCAGAGCGTCGCACAGTGGTCTAGTAATGGATTTTCGCGAATAAATCAAGCTAGAGGTTGTCAATTTTTGTCATCTTGAAGTTTAGAAAATGAAAATACTTTGCATAAAAAACTCTGCATCAACCCCTTGATGCCGAATATACATTTTGTTATATTATATACAATTATTTATATTCTTTGTTATTAACAATTAAAGTTGTGTATGTACAATAAAAATTTTTTGCTACATAATAAAGAAAAGTTACTGGCAGCAATTTTTTGTGGAAAAATATATTTTCCTGTTAGCAGACACAAATACAATGTAATTCTTGTTATTCTTTATAGTTAACAATTTTAATTGCTGACTTGAAATTAAATTTTAGCTGGATAATATTACAGTCATTTGCTGCAGCAAGTCTTCGTAAAAAATAATTTTTTTCTGTAAAAACACACGAATATAATGCAATTGTTTGAATAATTTTTTAAAAACAATGACTGACACTTATGCCTGACAACATTTTCAATATAAAATGATATTGTCATCTATTCAGAGATGATTTTTCATGAAGAGAAAATATTTATTTCTACAATGGTTCTACGATTATATATTTGTTCATTAAATTCGCTTAAATTACAAGTAAAATTGTTGCTTTAATAACTTATGCTCATGATATTTGTGCCTGTGCATCAATTTCCATTGATTTTCGTTGTACTTTACTGGTTAACACAAAGATAAAAAAAATACATTGGAAAATCTGATTTTTTTCGAATTGTTCAATCACACAACATTTAACACAAAATATGAATTGGAATTTGGCCTGAAAAATTACAACCTTTAGCTAAATTTGTCGACGAAAATCTATTACTGAACCACTGTGCGTTTTCTGGGTTAACATACACTGCAACAAACTGGATTCAAACGACAATTCTTTTTTATAAAAATCCAAATACTATAGGATTAAAAATGTTACAGTTTGGTTTGTTAACATAATATGCAGTAGAAAATAAAATTTTAAACATGCATTTAAGAAGAAAACATTTTTAAAATGAAAAATAGTGTTAGCTGTGATAAAACGTCTTATTCGTTGACATTCTCCTAAGTACAAACTACTATGTCTACATTTGTAAATTCGTTCCTTTTTGGTTAAAAATTAATTTTTTAACGAAAAATTTAACTAATTTATTAAAAATTCAATTACTTGGTTTCAAGTTAAATAAGTTTGTTGAAAATTCATTTCACTAGTTAAATATCAACCTACGTATCTATGTATAACTTTTTGAGTTGTCAATGGTATTATTTTTGCAGAAGGTTTAAGTAGTTCCTACAATTTAATTTATTAGTAAAAAATAAATTTTCAATTGCAAATTAAAATTTGCAGGATGTCACATTAACTTTTAGCTATAGGGTTTGCCTTCTTGGCTTAAAAATTTTTATCTTCTTGTTGAATTTTGGTATCTTTGTTGCTATAAAATGCTACTATTTGTTGACAATGAATCTGTTTTGGTTGAAGATGAAATTATTTTTTGGTTAAGCATGCAATTTTTTTCGTCAAATTCTATTTTTTTGTCGGAAATAACAGTGTTTCATTAAAATTAATACATTTTTTGGTTTAAACGTCATCTATTACCTTTTTTTTTTAATTCATATGTACTGTCAAATGCTACTTTTTGTACTTACAATTAACATCTGTTTTTTGCTGAAACATTCACTATTATACTTTTTGTTGTAAATTAATCTTTTTTGAAATAAAATTCAGCTATATGGTTCAAGGCTGAACATTTATATCAAATAATAATTCTTTTTTTGCTGAAAATTCATAATCGTAGTTCAAACTTCAAGTATTTTCTCAAAAATGTATTGAATTTGTAAAAACGTTAATTTTTTTATTAAACATTGGCATTTCCGGCTCAAAATTAAACTATTTGATTCAGAATGAAACTGTTTTGGTTGAAGTTCAATCATTTTCATTTTAAAAGCCGATTGTTCAGTTGAATATTTACGTTTTTAGCTTTCAAATTCAACAGGTTGGATTGATATTCTATTTTTTGTTTTGAAAATTAACCTATTCTGTTCAAAATTGATATTTAAAGGCCAAATACTCAACTATGTGGTTAATAGTGGTTCAACTATTCCGGTAAAAATTTTCATATTTTATTGAATATTAATCTGTTTTGTTGAAAATCCATATCTTTTTTGTTTAAGAATTCATCTGATCTATTTAATTAGATTTTAAATTTATATTTCTCACATTGAAAAATCATCTTCTTTGGTAAAAAAGTTGATGGTTAAAAATGCATCCGTGTTGTAAAAACTTCGTCTTTTTGGCTTAAGAATGTAACTATTATCTGATCAAAAATGTAACTGTTGTTAAAATGTATTATTGTTTATTAGAAAATTCCTTTTTTGCTTGTGATTTTAACTATTCGGTTCCTTTTTAAATATATTGTAATCCCTTGAAATTATCTCAAAATCATCTCATAAAAATCCTTTGATATCTTCAACACTCTCTAAGGCCTTTTAAATTCCATTAAACATAACTTAAATCCTTTTAAATCCGGTGATATCTTTTGAAATCCTTATGAAGTTAAGGAAATTTTTTAGGCTTTGAACATTCCTCAAAATAATAAAAATTCTAGGAAATTCTATGAATTCTCTTCAAAGCTGTTGAAATCCTTTAGAATCCTTTAAATCATCATTAAAGTAAAAAAAATCACTTTCGAAAAAAATTATTAATGTCCATTTTTCTAACCTAAAGATATTTTAAAAAAGGATTTTTAATTTTTTTTAGGCAAAGATAAAGGACGCTAATTTCAAAAAAAGTTTCATAAAATTTTTTGATGATTGATAAATTTAAAATTATTATATTTTACTTTGGAATACTTTAAATTTAGAAGACATCTTATGCCTTCAATGCATTGATTTTGTAGTAAAGTATATTTTATTTTCTGGTATGAAAGTTTAAATTTGTTAATTTTCACGACTTAGTTTCTTAGAAAAATGTTTGTTGAACAGGGAATGACCAGTAACTTGTTTTTATTTTAAAAGGCCACCTTGAAACAATTGGTCAATTTAATGAGTCGTAGATCTCTACGTGTATACAATTTTTCACCCTTCCCCAGTCACTCTCTTAAGCTAAGCCGGTAAAATTGTCACTGATTTAATCAGTATTTTTAATTAATACTGGTAAATCAATGATTTTCTGACTCTGACTGGCCAAACCAATAAGTGACTCAACCAGAGCAGGAATACTTGAAATACCAGAGACGCTAAATAATAGATTAAACCAGTGATATAGCGCTCCACCCGGCCTTTGAATTTCTGGAGTAAAATTGAACTTGATTTTCTATTAGTGGCTTTATTGTTTATAAACGACACATCTGAACAGCTGACGGACAACAACGCGTGCGACCAGGTGACTACTGATATTGAGTAACCAGATAAGGCGAAAACGGCGCTTTTGTATGAAAAAATTTCCTTTTCGATTTCTTTGCATGTTTTCCTTCGGAATATCGCTCTGAATAAGGATCAGGAGTTTGCCGGTTAAAAAGTGGTGCAAATTTATTTAAATAAACTTTGTTCACAACTCATCGCAAAAAATGCTTTTTTCGATTCCAAAGCATTTTCCTAAGTTTTTTGGGTCATTTGAAACAACTTTTGCCTTATGTCATTTTTTTGCACAAGTGACCGTTTCCGAGTTGTAAATAATTTAATGTTTAAAAGACCGCGAAAACGGCCATTTTCAAGCCTGAAAAACAGTATTTAAATATTAAATTTTTGAGTTTGCCAATGTTTCT